>JANHZU010004135.1:297954-308360 GCA_032468055.1 Acrochordus granulatus | reverse complement strand
TCTAGGCAATTTCCAAATACTGGAAATTAAAATTCCCATATTATTGGAGTAGCTCTGGCTGTTCATATTACATTAGAGAGCTAAGAGAAAAAAGAGGGAAGAACTGGCTCTAATTATAGATTATTTTTGATACTTAAGAACTTAAGTATCTTAAGAAGTCCTTTCTTATTCCCTGGCATCAGTTTTGTAAAATATAGGTCAATGGTAAGATAAAACAAAATGAAAAACTTGCCTTGCATTACATTTATAAGCACATTTGGGAAGTAGGCTAACTCCAGAACCAAAACCAATACCTGAAGTGAATCTCTCCAGACAATAATATAGATAATAGCATGCACAGTGTTTGGCAGAAATTTTAAAAATGTATAATATGTACATATGTTGTAAAGTGCCCTTGCCCCAGCTTGCTTAGGTGGACTCTTCCCTCAGGTGGATATAATCACATTATATATATATTTATTTACTAATATTTATATCAGTTATAAGCCACTCTGGGAAAAGTATTATTTAAAAATGTGATGGATGCTTTTTAAAATTTAATTGTTACTAATATATATCATAATTGTTGCAATTAAGTGTACTATATTTATCATGAAGATAATGCCATCAAAATGGTATGTTTCTTCAGTTTAGAAGGAATACATTGGGTTCACCATAGAATCCTTTTCAAAAAGTGCATTTGATTCCATTCAGTTAGACATATTCAAAACTTCCTCAATCTCTTTCCCATCAATAACAGAAAAAAATGGAGAATCCCTACCACCCATCATCATTAAAATTGTCTGTCTGTAGATGCTGCAGCTTGAAGGAATAATTCATAAAGATTAGTAAGATTCTTAAAGGAGCTGAAATTTTGTTTTAGATTCATAAAGAAACCTGAAAAAAGAAAAACCTGCTTTAATGAAATGCAGAAAGGTGTGCTTGCACAAAGCCCAAAACATTTTTTTGGAAACCATTGCAAGTATTCTCCTCCTTATTTTATACAGGCATGAGATTAATAAATACTGAATTGATTGATCTATAGAACATCCATAGTATTTTTTGCAAGGATAGAAGGTAGATAACCTGCAGACTTAGAAAATGGAAAAATAAATACTGGAATTAAAATAAGATTGTAAATACAAAAGGTTTCCATCAGCATTTGCTTAAAGGTGATAACAGTCTGTGTACACAAGGTTTGATTCTGAGTTGACTTTTCATGAAGAAACGTCTTCTGTTAGTAAAAGAAATCAGGAGACTGAATTTATACTGACTACTTATGCAAAACCCTCAATGCTGCCTAACTCACTATCCTGAAGAACAGTCTAATCTTTCAGTTTTATGCTTAGATGGTAGCAATAGGGAAGGTTCATCAATGAAAATAATATTTCATCTTTCCAACTATCAGAACTATAGAGTTCTGTTCTTGACAGTCCTGAAACTAACTTTCTTCCTCCTCTTCTTTTTTTAATAACCTTTATCTTGTTAAGACATACAATGGTTAATAAAAATAATCAAAATTTTAGCTTCCACTAATGAACAGATGATCAGTAGGATGTTGGCTTTTAGAATTAATTATCACCCATTGAATTAGATTAAAGAATCACATGTACTTTAATCCTTGTGTGCACATGCAATTCTTTATCCAGCTAGGCATGTGCACGTGGAAACCACCTCCCACTTACATATATCTTAGAAGTGGATCAGGCATGAGTCATTTTTAAAGAATGCCATGTTAACAATTTAATTTTCAGAAAATTTTGGAAGTAGCCAATATTTTGTTTCTTTTAATGATAAAATGCACTAAAGAAAAAGCTCTTACCCAGATTAGAGAGGTTTTTTTAAAGCTTTATAATATTAGAGCTGCAGATGGCTGATAACAGTATATTGTAGATGCATCACTATGCAGTTTGATTAATTTAGAAGAACAAAAATCTGTTCTGCAATATTCGCAGGTAAAATAGACAATTATATTACCAACCAGAAGATTTTTGTGAATTCTTATAATATAGTTTATATGCAGTGCTCAATTATCACTTTGAACCAAAATGTTTTTTTGAATTGCTCAGGAATACCTCAGGAAACCAATAAGAAAAGGTCTGGTTATTTTGAAAAATAGGTGTGCGATGTTCAGTGTGCAACTGTAGAAATGAAGAACAGTGCAAGAGCACCATTAACATCAACAAATGTAAAATAATATAAAGTTTTAAAGGCAATAATTCATTAGTGCAACATTCTCCCTCCACAACATATGCAGATGTCGAGGATATTACACACATCTGATTTTCAACTTCAGTACTTTACTCCAACCTTCTAAGGTTCATGTCCTACAATAATTAAAATTCACAAGCATTTGATCATAGTGGTTGAAGATTCTGTAAATTGTATTCTATATAGCCAGAAGTATCAGATTGGAGAAAAATGCTCTGGACAGAATATATAAGAAAAGAAACTCCAACTCTTTTACAAATTACAAATTGTAATTTGTAGAAAAACAGTACTGTGATAAAATAAAACTAACAAAATTGTTTTTATTAGCCAGGATATAACTAAAGTTATATACATTTCCCTCTAATTTTAGGGAAACAGAATGATTGCTACCCCAACAAGAACAAATGATGAGTTTTCAGTTAATGAAAAAAATTCATCCATTTCTAAATAAGTGGTTAGAATATTTACATATTCATAAAGACCTAAAAATCATAAAAACTCAAGCTCTCAAATGTGACAAAACATTTGGAGGAATTTAAGAAAATTATTGTTGTTTCTCATTCAACCAGAATTAAAACCTTAAAAGAAGAGGAACAATCTAACAAGAAGTTTATTATGGATTTATAAACTGAATTACTTAATTCTGGAAGTCACCAAAATAATTTTAAAACATATTTAACCTACCTTTGAATGCTGAATAGCAGAAGACTTTTTTAATTTACATGAAATAAAACATTCAGGAAACCAGTTCCCATCAGTTAATTTTAAAGTTCAGATAATAGACACTTGCAAATTAAAAACAAAAGGCAAACTCAGAGATTTGTTCTTATAATTGTTAATTTCAGAAATCTAGCAATAAAGACTATCTTTTATAGTCTCAAGACAAACTATCAAACTAAATTACAATGGATTTAAAATCATGATTTAGCCAGATATTTCATTATTTTTAATATATTTTATGAAGCATTTTTACAAAAAGAAAATATTTCATTGCTCAGTTTCAATTGAGTAGATATATATTGTTTTAAAAACTACAAATCATTTTTAAAATCGAAGTAATATACAAAATGAATATCAATAGCAGTAGTCAACATAGTATAAATATAAAAATGAAATTAAGAATTACAGGAAAGTCTATTTGAGCCATTAAAATCTTTGTGTTAAGAGAAATTCTAATTCTGGATATATTTGGATCAGCCCATAAATACAGTTATAATTAAAAAATAATTTTCAAGTTGAATTAAATTCTGTGTCAGGTTTACTTTTGAAATTCAAAGGTTATCGAAGCATAGTTCCAGAGCTCAAGTAGCTATCCATCTGCAGAAGAAACTCAGTGAACTTTCTAAAATGAAATGTAGAATTTATGTAGTTAACACATATAGAACTATAATCTGTGGCAGTATAAAGTTTAGTACTATTTTATTTAAAAAATTGGGGAAGAAATGCAGTCTTCGAAATTTATTTTGTTCTATTATAAATGATTTTCCAAAATTGTTGAGTTTTACAACATTGTTGCCATATATGAAAGAAACAATCCAACTTGATAATTACATTATCATTTTTAATGTAACCATTTTGGGAGAACAAACTGTCCTTTTGAGCAATCAATAGTGGAGTGATTATCAGCAATAAAACTTCTTATACCAGTTTTCTTTAGATAATAGTATTTGGTATGAATTTAATACTATTCTATCATTAAAATTTCCAAGATCATCTATTGTATATACATTCTGCATTTGCTTTAAAGTTTTAACAAGTCTTTAGCTTGTTAATTTTCTGACTCATATTTCATCAACAATTTATAAATAAGGCCCAGCCAATTTCAAATTTATGTTACAAGATTTTCAAATTCAGCAAATCTCTAAGTTTTCCTTTTTTTGTATTTCTTTTAATGCTGTTTCTTTCAAAAATATAGAAATTAATGGTGGCTCTATCCATTCTGAAATCACAAAGAGTTTATCTTTCTCTTATTAATAATCAAATCTGTGAACCTATATGATTTATTGCCTTTCCACTGAGTGAATTTTTTGTGTTGTTCTTTTCATGAAAATAAATATTCAATAATGAGGCAAAAGATTATAAATCTGGAGTTATTGTTTGCTTATTTTTATACCAACATTTTAATAAGATTATTATTGTATAATCTCTTACTTTCTGTTTGTAAGTATCCCAAGATAATTGTGCAGTGTATCTGGACAGTGTATCTTCCAGTGAAGATAACCCAATCATAGGGTGATATAATCCAATCTATAATACAAGTGAAACAGTAGCTTGATAATACAAATTTAAAGTCTACCCCATTCTTTTAATCCTATAGTATCTTAAATTTATTCTTTGGCCTTTTATTAGACACATAAAATTCATTATTTACCCATGGGAATAATTTGTTTTAATTTTTATTGGAATCATTGGGAGAGAAAATTAAGGTTTGGTTGCCATTTGTTCTAACCAAAAACAGTTTTTATTTTTCCATCTTAAAAAAAATCTGCCATTATATTTTTTTACTGTTTTTGTCCAGTAAATTCCTATATTTTCAACAATAATATTAAATGCTATAATTGGACACAAATATTGCTTAGTTACTCAATTAAGTGTCGACATTTGAATTTATCAGTGCCTTTAAAAGGATGCAAAATTTGCACACTTCCTTTCCTAATCACTTTTGGAAATTGATAACTGCTTTTCAGCTGTTAGAAATGTTTGGGTCAACATGTTTGACAGCACTGGATGAATTTCCTTCAATCTTCAGTAAAAGAAAAATTTAACTACAAGTTTAAAAACTAAATAAAATTTGGGAAGAATAAACAACTAATTATTACAACTTTGATTTTATAATATTACAAATGGAACTAAAGATCCAGTTAAATTTGAAATAAGACTTTGACATTAATTATAAGCAACCCTTCTCATGGGAAATACTTTTATTTTGATTTAAAAAAAACAGGATTTTAAAAATTGGACACTAGAGGGACCTAGAAGGAACTAAAGATTACAATTAAAGGAGAGGAACATATACATATGAATTACAATTATAGAATGAAGCAAAACATTCTAACATTGGACAAACTGAAGAATAGTTTTCAACAATGGACTCAGAAGTTAACTGTAATAGTGTCCACAGAGACATTTGTGTCTATGGATTTGAAAGTGAATTAACAAATGACAGGCTGCAAAATGACATAGAAAAAATGTTACCTTTTATTCTTTTTACTATGCAAGGTATTTTTTAGTTTGTATTTGTGTTTTTTATTGTTGTCGTGATAACCTTTAATAAAATGACTACTAAGAAAAATTGAATTTATCCTTATTTATGTGATATCCTGACATAGTCTCACACATTATGACTTCTTAAGAATCTTTAGATGAATTAATATAAGTAAATCATCATCTTATTTCAGTTTATGCTTCTGAGTTAATTTATTTTCTGTAAAAAAATGCCAGTAAGAATAAAGAAGGAGAAAGGGGACCACTTTATCTTGTCCCCATCATTATGGTATGTATTTTCTTCCTTATAGATCAGAGAAATGAAACTTTCTTTCCTTGATGAAGGATGTTCTTGACATTGGTGAAGCTGATTCATTACCTGGGTTAGTGTTTTAATAAAATTCCTTGAAAAGTCGTGCAGTTTATTGCAGAGATAACATCAGGTCCTTGAGCTTTGTTCAGTACCAGTGATCTTTATTGCTGCTTTCATTTTATTTCCTGTTATGGATTTATTAAGAACTTCCTTTTGTTGATCTGTAAATTTTGTAAATAGTATTGTATTCAAGTACTCTTCAAACTTACCTGGATCACATGTCTGTACAAACAGAAGTAATAATTCTTTTGACCTATTGCTTTTGCAGTTGGTAAGACAGCAATTTGTGTGACTTGTTGCCTTTTTCAAATTATTTCTGTCTGACCAAACTCAGCTTCTTCTAGGTCCATTTTCCTCTATTAATTCTAATTGATTACAAATTGCTCTGAACTTTGTTCTAAGTCCAAAATAAGGTTTTGCTTTTGTCTTAATTCTAATTCTTTCAGTTCATTCACCAATATATCCTTTTGCTTTTGCATAGCTTTCTTTCTATTTGATGTCACATAAATAAACAATACTCTTATGAATGCTTTGCAAGAGTCCCATACATAAATAGTTAACTTAATTTGGAAGAAGCTCTTTAATTCCTGGTAATACTTCAATTGGTATAATAAAATTTCCACTTTTTGGTCTGGGGATTCCTCTGTTTAATATCACAATTATTGGGTTATCATCTGCATTTGTAGGAGGTACAACTTCCACACATCTATAAGATTATTTAACAATGAATTTGAAATCCAGCATAGCACCTTTCTTTACAAGTACTTAAAAGAAAAAAACTTTGATTTGGCACATACACTGGCAAAATTTCAGACAATAGAATAATACTTCCTATATCCAGGGATCCTCTGCCTGTCCCTTGGAGATGAGATCGAAAAATTTACAAGCCCATCTCTGTATGGATTTTTAAAGGCTCTGTGGTCATCTAATGAATAATAGCCTTCCTCTTTTTTTGGCTTTTTCCTTTAATAGTCATTGCTATTATATAGGTTTACAGCTTATTTTCTTATGTGCTCATTTCCAGAATTGGAGGGCTGTTTGTTCAGTAATATAACCCAAACCTAGGTCATTTCATTTTATTTTTTTTAAATAAATTTGTACAGTTGAGGTGGATATTACTTTTTGGTTTTAATTTAATGCATTAAAAATGCATTATGCTCATTTTTGTGAACTCAGATTCATAATAACTATTTAAATCTCTCATTTTTATTTATTTGATATTTAGTAAGTCTATTTAAATGTAAGATGTCCGTAATGCTGGGAAAGTGACCCTGAATTTTGCCATGGTCAGGCAGTGGCCAGATGATAAGACAATTGGTTCTTTGAAGATCCAGAGATGTTGAACATTTTAAGTTTTATTAATAACTTTATCTGGCAGATGTAAACAGAACCATAAAACCATAACATATCAAGCAGGATGCTCTGCCTTCAGCTGCTGGGAGATTCAATAACAATAGCAGAGAAATCTCATTTGGTTGTTTTGCATAATGCTTCAAGCCTGTGTCAATGTTCAAAGGGCACTAGGATTTTTATTCAGACCTGGCACCAAACTTCATAAGCCTGCTTTCATGGTAATGAGACTGCAGGATTTGACCCTGACTGGACATAGACTGGATGGTGCATAACTCTGGGATGAATTGTCTTTTGTTCGCTGGCTTTCAAATTGTTACCTTCATCCAGTGGCTAGAATTATTACAAATGGATTTGCTTCTAAACTTGTTAATTTACATCACGGAACCTATCAGGAATACTCCTTGTCTCCTTTAATATGTAATATGGTTCATGAACCTTCGGGCATCTTCTATTAATCTCAGGATACTAAATATATAATGGCATTTGATACTTAATATAAATTATTCTTACATGCTGATATTATAGTTATTTTGATATTACACTATGTCATTATCAAGTTTATTGAAGTCATACAGCATACAGTTTATACCCTAATAATACTATTACGTGGAATAAATCATTTGCTGCCTTTCTGAGCTACTATATCTATAGACTATACCCAAAGATTAGGATTTATAAATTCTACAGACACCAGAAAATGCATGAGTTTATAGTTTTCTTGAAATATATCACAATGTTGAATGCTGTGTATATATACGTGTGTGTGTGTGTGTAAATATATCAATGCAATTTCTATAGAGATAATTTTATGGGTAAAACTTCTATTAAAACTCTGGAGTAAAATTAAAATGATTAATACATTGAGACAATTAATATTTTAAGGGGAGCTCTAATGTTAATCCCTGGACACTTTACTCAGGTACAAAATATTTATGGCTGGCAAATAACTCTTCAAATATCCTTTGCAAATTGAGATTATTACATGATGGTTTAACTTACTAGATTTTTATCAACAGTAAATAAAATTGGGCTTTTATTTTAGTAACTATATTCTTTTGCAAAAATACCTTTTATTAATATTTGCCTTATCAGATCTATTTGGATAAGTGTGTAACTGAAATCTTGGAAAGTTTTAGAGTTTAGTAATATTAAAAGGGATCTTTGTTTCCATCCTTGAAAGATGACAGGGACATTTGGTCATTAATAGGTAAGTGGTTATGTTTTGATCCCATATCACATGAAAAGTAGATCTTATGGAATTGAAAACAGAGAGAAGATGCTTTATTGGAATGCTTGGGCCAAACAAGAGATTGGTACTTAAATCAATTGATTACTAATAGCTGTTTCAAAGGTTTGAGGGATTGTATTTTGAATATGATTAACCTGTAACATTTGCTTGGCAAAATACTCAACTGAATTGTAGAAACAACAACTTCAATTTAGTTTCTAATCTTAACGTGTTAATACAATTTTGGGAAGAAATATTCTTCTAATCAATTTGTTGGGCTGAATGTGTAATACTGTGCTGATCAATGACTGAAATAAATATTTGATTTGATTATGTGATATTGAATTATATTCTTAAAACATGGAATTTCTCATTTCGTGAAGAGCTTTGGCTCTACCAAACCTGGGACATATCAAAATGAATAATTCTATGTATATGGAAAGAAAATTATTCTGAGGATATTAAGGAATAGATTCAGGATATGAGTCTTTTATCTAGTTATGAAATCTTTTTGTTCTAAAACAATATTACAAGACATAATCCAGATTTAATGATAACAAATAGATACTATATAAGTATTCATTTTTTCTTAATCAGCTTTTTTTCTCTTTTTCATCACATTTAGTCTGTTTAAATTTATTTTTCTCCATAATAGGGATATTCTTTTAAAAAAAAACTTCTATAAACACAATGTCTTCTTATTTATTTTTCTGTTGATTTTATAGTTTTCTATATTTTATTATTAACAAAAATATAAACTTTATAGAGGATATTTATTTATTTAGACACATGACTTGCATTATTATTTTGCAATACAGATAGCATCCTCTTTACTGATTCAAATGAATTTCCACACACCCACACTTCAGCTGTTATTTCTTCTGGAAAAGAGAGATGCCAGATATAGTTGCTTAATAAAGCAATAGATGTGTCTAAGCTTAAAATACATGCATATTTCAGTTAAGTTTAGGTTACATGAAATGTATATGGCCTCAATCATATTTTACAAACATTTAGGGGATCAGCATTCATTTTAATTGGCATTCATCTTTCAAGGGCTTCTAATTTAATATTTATTCTAGCTTCATATTGGATCTTAGAAGCAGAACTTTCTGCAATTACAACATGTTTTCTTGGTAATCAGAATGATGACTGGAAAGGGAAAAAATCTACAGCAATTCCATTTCTCACTAATAGAGATTAAAATAAACTGAAACAGCAGCAATATGGATGTACTGCATGGCATTCTGCCATGTTAGAGAATTAAAATAGTGTATTGATTTACATTGCTCACTTTATGGTGCTTCCAAAATCCTGAATCTAAAAAGGAAAAAAAGAGATGATCTTCCATTTGAAATGGGCCATTTTAGAGCATTTTGTGTATGTTTTCACAGAAGGAAAAGACAAAACAGAAATGTAATGTTAACAACTATTCACATAGAATAGATGAAAACTGTGTGCTTCACCTAACTTGGTTCCTCTGTCATAACTCTGTTGTTTCCACATTTCTTCATTCTATAGAAAGCTGTATCTTCTGCCAGCAATAGCCTTCAGTAACTAACCAATAATACTTATGTGCACTGAAAGTTAATTCGAAATTTACAAGTAGGTCTTTGAATGATTTATAGTAGGTTGCAAGAATTGCAGATTTTCAATTTTTTTAAAACTATAATAAAATGAAAGTAACCTGTCCCAAATTATAGCAATAAAAATAGAAATCAGGAGAAGAAGTAGCTTTTTCTATGAAAAGATTATGAACTCTTCAGTTCTGGTATAACATATGTTATAACTTAACATCCTGATTAGTATAGAGGCATCTGTAAGACCCAATGCATTCATCAGTATAATGTTGTCACAATACAACCCCTACCTCTTTCCCACATATGTTCAAAAGAGGTGAAACATGCATCATGATGGCCCAATGCTGCTTTGCCACTTGCTTCCCTTCCCCAATGTATGCTTCTGGATTTGTGGAAAAAGGGACTCGAAAATTGCACGAGACTTCCCTGTTTCTTCATGCAAAGCACATTTCCCCACCAACCCCAGAGGGTTGCCCTC
>JANHZU010004135.1:282163-293263 GCA_032468055.1 Acrochordus granulatus | reverse complement strand
TTATCATGTTCTCTGTTAGCACAGTTGTTCTGCCACTTACTATATTTGGTTTAAATCGCATTGCATATTTTCTTTCCTTCACCACAGAACAGATTTGATAGATTGTCTAACTAAGCACTATTTTTTATTTTAATATAATGATTCAAGTGAATGAGGAAATCTAAAAGATCTTTTCTTTCTTTGTGACCATACTGGAAGCCAAATCTAACAATCCACCTACGTGCATCATCTGGTACTTACAGTCATCCTACATTTCTATAAATAGCTTCTGTTTCCTGGATTAAGATAGGTGTATGCATATCCACAAATCAAACCTTATCTCAGGTAAGGTTTGATTTATGTATCTCAGAAAAAGTCCCAAATTTCAGGCAAAAATTTACAGGATTGGCAAAGAACAATTAACAGGTGTATATTGAGTGGCAAGAAAACAAAAATAAGACTCACAAGATTCAAAAACAAAGAGGTAGACCACTGTTTTCTAATATAAGACTGTATTAAGTTGTCTACTGTGGATAACTGATTGGATAACATTTCCAAATAACAGAACAATAATTATAGAATGAGCAGGTCTAACTAATCGATTTCATAGGGGAGCTAGTTTGGTCTAGTGGTTACCAGACTTGAAGCCAGGAGACTGTGAGTTCTAGTTCTGTCTTAGGCATGAAGCCACTGGGTGACTTTGGATCAGTTGCGCTCTCTCAGCCCAGCTCATCTCATAGGATTGTCATTGTGGGGAAAATAGAAGGAAGAAGATATGCTGGATATGTTTGCTGCCTTGAGTTATATGTAGAAATAATAAAAGTGGGATACAAATAAAATAAGTAGGCATCTATGGTAAAAAGAAGCAGTAGAAGAAAAGAATTGGAAGAGTCATGTAAGATGACATTTGTTAAATCTGGAATCTTTTAAATTAAATCCAGTGACCTCATCATTAGCATCATTATCAAATGCTTTTTGCTTTAAGGATTACTACATTAAGAAAGGTTTTCACTGCATATTCCAGCATCTTCTGTTTGAGGAAACAGACATAAGAAGAATTGCTCCATGCAGAAAGGAATCTACCATGGTTGATGTAGTTGCAAATTATTGGAAAGATAAAAGGCAATCTTAAAGAACAAGAAATAACTCTGAGAAGTGCAAAGAATCTGAAATATTTATATAAAACCAAAATATGTTATAATGTCATATCTGTAAGTTATTAGTATATTATAATTCAGAGACAAATCAATTTAAAAAATTATACAATGAAATGGATGCAACATTTTAAAATAGTAATCACAGCAGATCAAGGGGAATAGCTATAGAAGTAAAATACATCTTGCTCAAAAGTATAATTTAAGGGAAAACTGGTGTGAAATATTTTATAGATGGTATAAAACTCAATGCCAGAAATTTCTAAGATGGACAAATCATATAAAAATAATTGCTGGAAATGTCACAATAAAGAAGTAACATTATACCATATATGGTATTTTTATTTATATTTATTTATTAGATTTGCAAAAAAAATCATGTATTGAAAAGAAATACACCTAAATGTTCAGGGAATTTTGGTAATAAAATTTGAATTGAAATTACAAGTATTTTTATCAGAATGATCCATAGAATATGAATGAAAATATTATAATTTATTGAGATATATGTTGGTGTTAGCAAGAATTAGTCTGGCACAATATTGGAAAAGAGAAATGTTGCTGACAATATATATGCAGTATATTTTCTAGAATTAATTGGAGCTATTTTCTTGTAATTATTAGATATGTACAGTATTATATTGGATAGATTTTTAAAAATAAAACAGGTATTGATCGTATTTCCTGTTTGTAATCCCATATATCAGGAGGGTAGGAAGCTGAGTATGACTGAAAGGAAGGATTCCTTTAGACAGATGGCAATTCTGTTGCATTTTTTATCTATAGCATATGACAATCTTTCTTTACAAGTAAATATGCATAGGATTGCAAGCTCAGTACTATAAATCTATAAACTGCAAAAAAGAACCAATTACTTTATATGTATAATTTCTTCTTGCTTGAGATACAGTGTAAATATATAGATTCTGTACAACTCTTGCATCTCCTAATCCTTCACAGTGTAAATGGATAAATACACTCAGCAACAGTTTGTCAGAACGTTATAGTCCAACTCGTCTTCAGATTTTGTACAATTTCGGTGAATTATCACCTTCTCTAACATTTCAACCAAAAATCTCTGCATCATGTATCTCATCATTTATGTTAGCAAATAATATCAGCAAAAGTCACTAAGAGTTACTTTTAATAATATGTAGATTTTAACCTTAAACAAATCAATTTCATATTCCTTTCCCTTGCACCATAACTTATAATTTTCTCTAAGAATACAACAACAAAAACTTCTCATGTTTTATACTGTGGAACCTTGGATTGTGAGTACCTCAGTTAATGAGTGTTCCATAAGATGAGCAAAATTTTTTAATAAAATTTTATTTGGTTAACGAGTGAAAACTCACAAAATGAGCACTGCATGCTGAGCTTTCACAGGAAATCTCACAATGGAGCTGATGATTCCTCTCTCTCACTGTGTATAAAGTGTACATTAAGTGAAAGTTTTTCAAGAGAAAGAATTCCTGAAATTCAGATTCCAGATTCTCCTTCCAAGCAATCACCCTCCCCCTCTCTCCTCCCTCTTATCTCCCTCATACCACCCAGGACTCTCTTCAAAGCATAGGAAGATTGACCCTCCATTTTCCCTGTCATTCCTCGCAAGGCACCTTCCTGCCCATCTCTTCTCCCCTCTCATAGCACATAAGCAGGTTATAAGAAACATTTCCAAACCACCCAGGAAAGACCCCCGTAAAGGCATTGCTGAGGGAAAAGGCCATTTTGCCCTTGAACAGCAGTGGCAGCTGTCACTGTCTGGGCAGTAGCTGATGGCCAGAATCTGCCTCAGACTAGATACATAGTGATAAAATTAACCCTAAAGCAGCCACCCTTCCAGGAAAGACCTCCTAAGAACTGTACAGAAACAAGAGGACAGAACTCAAGGCTAGGTGGAAATCTTCTTCCACAAACCAAGGGACGATCAAGAAGCATCACCCAAATTGAACCACAGTCTTCCTGGATTGGATCAGGCCCTTGGGGATCTCTGCCTCAAAATCTTCTAGCAAAAGTTAAAGTGCTGGTTAATTTGTTTTATTTTTATTTTGTACTGTGTATTAATCATTGTTACTTGTTTCAGATATTAGGGACAATAATTTCTATGGGGAAACCCCCCCATTAAAAGCTACTATGAAAAAAAACCTTGACTGAATATACTAACTTTATAAATCTTCTTTTTGCTTTTAAGACTTGATGTTTATTACTATAGCATCCAAATGCAAATTTTTTTCTTTCTCCCTTCATCTTTTCTTCATAAGTATACTACAGTCATAATCCAGGATTAAAAATATGATGTATCAAAATCTATCAGCAGATTTGGATGATTTATTACATCCAAAGGACACTCCATTCCATTTTATTGACATAGTAATTTGGGATTCAAGCCATGACAAGTCATGTAAGTCAATTTCTTGGACAATGGGCTATATCTGACTGCTTCCTATACTAAAATATAATGTATCCTCTCTCATAATAACTACCTTTGGTTGTCATGAATAGTGAACAAATGATGATGCCTGAGCACTGATTTATAATGTCAGGATTGACTGGGTCATTATGACAGTCTTAATAAACTTAATTCAAAGAAGTTATCGATGTCCTTTCATTTTTGTTAGAAGGATTTAGGAGCTGAAACTAGGGCAATGACATCTGAAAAGAGAATTGTAGTCTTGTTCTGGGTTTCAAAAAATATTGATTTAAGTTTAACTCCAGAAACAGTGACTCCAGATAAATAAAATATACGAACAGTGTCTGAATCAAGTAAGGAAACAGATGTGGCGGTAACTGCAATAAATATTTATTTTATATGGCATTCAGCATCTAATAACTCTACCTCTTATTTTCTCATCTACTATGATGACTAGCCAGAAACATCATCATGGAGCTGCTTGGTATCATTTCACTGAAATGTCAAAGAATACAAACCAAGAAATATGTTAGCATTAATTGCGGTGAAGAACACAGACATTTGGTACTTACTCAAAGTCTTACTCAAAAACAAATCAATGTTTTTGTTTGTACACAGTGGTGAGACATCCATTACAACTGAAGCAAATACATTTCACATATCTCACTCAACAGTCCAGGCATGAGTCATATGCTTCCATTTCATTGCTGAGGATATTTGAATGGTTATTATAACCTCTTGAAGAAAATAATATTTAATAAAGTAAAATTAATAAAGCCTTTATGAATGCCCTCACCAATCAATTATGCATAGGTAATGATGATTTTTTAAAACTTAAATACATTATCATTTTAAAATACTTTTTTTCTGAACTAGAAAAGAATCTGAAATCAGCCATTCAAATTCTCAAGAATTAATTCTGACTAAAGAAAGACACTGCTAATAACAGAGGTCTATGTTCCAATAGAAGGGAATATAGGTAGTTCAGTGTTTTGGAGTTCCAGGTGCTTTCTGAGCTTGATTGTTTGCTTGCAGACATTTCATTACCCAACTAGGTAACATCATAGTTTGCTTGCAGATGTTTCATCACCTGACTACGTAACAACATTAGTACACTGATGTGCAGACTTCTAGACTGCAATTAGGACTTCAGTAGGAGCTCCAGTCTGCCAACAGGAAAATACCCCAGATTCTCAAAGGGTCTTTCAGAATGTATTAGTCAATCAGCAAGGTTGATTTAAAAAGATTATTTTATCTTTATAGAGTAGTAAAACCATTGCCAGTTTATACTGTAAAAAGAATTAATCTGAGCATGGCAAGGGAATAAATATAATATCCTCAACTTTCTGATCACCATATCCTTATCTTTCTTATTTGAGAAAGCCAACTCCAAACTGTTTTTTCCCACAAATGTAATAAATCCCCTCCACCTTCTTCAGGACCTGCTGAGGAGAGAGACTGTTAAGCAGTAAGGTGGCCTTGTTAATGCAAATGGAGAGCAGAAGAATTGCTGAAGGGAGGGGACATTGCCAATGAGCAGTACAGAGCCCATGGGGTTAATCCAAATTAATATTTCTCATAATATGCATGTAATTTCAACTAGATAATAGTTTCCATTGGTGGATAAATCCTGAATAGATTTTGTTTTCAGAAGAAAAGACATTGAGTCCCTGATAAAATATTTAATCAAACCAAATATGTATTCTGTAATAATGTTTAGTTAAACATATAAAGGATATGTGAGGTCATGGTAGATTTACACTTCCAGACTATGGTTTTGATGAAAAATTATATATTGTTTGCCTTGGATGATCCAATCTGTACTACTGTTTCTATCATCCTCATTAAGTCTAATCTTTTTGAATACTGATCAAGTAGATAAGGCAGCTGTTTATTGAAGAGACTGTTTTGCAAAGGTCCCTTCCAGTCAATCAATTTCAAATTCAATCCACTTAAAGGGACTGAACTATAGATAACGAGAGAAGCTATGGGCAAGTATCTGAAGAACAGGAAAAGACTATATTACGGTGAAGAGTTGCCACTAAGTCTGCTTCCTATTGCTAAATCTGTGGGGTAATCTTTCATTGGCCCAGAGTGTGTGATATTTTGTGGCCAAGAGCTGTACTTAATATTTTGGAAGAAGCCACAGGAGACACTTTTGATGGAAAATTTTGAGAGTTTTTTTTTTGTTTTTATGAGATGATATATAGCAGAAGGCCATCATTTTAAACACATATGCAGATGTTATTTATTCTCAGCTACTGTGATAATGGATTCATAATTGTGAATATGATTATAAACATATAAATAAAGTAGAACTGGGCAGAAACAACAGAAATGAAATTATTCTATTTGCCAAAACAAAAGCTAACACAGACATCCTATGCTTATATAACACATAAAAAGGTGGAGAATACATGACAAAATAATACATTCTGATTAATGAATATTGGTCATATTCATTAATCAGAATGTATTATAATGTTGTAGATTAAAATGCTTAATTAATGTAGATTAAAATGCTTCCTCAAGACATGTATAAATATGAGTACATATTCCTAATCTACATACATTCATCATCATGAACATGCATGTTCATACTTTAAAAAGCTATTAGTAATTCTCCCATCACTGCTATATAATTTTTTTTATTTCTGTGGATGAAAAACTAGCAGATGAATAAATTTTCAGCAGAGTGAGGTATGGGCTATGAGACATAGATAAAAGATGTGCAGATCAAAAGAGGAAGGCAATCAAAATTATGACAATAAAAATGCATAAATATGTATTTAAAAATGGATGTCATGAGTTATACTGGGCCATTTAAGTATAACATACATCATAGTTGCTCTTAATGTATTTCTCATCAAACTGTAGTCTGAGAATTAATGCCTATAACCTGTACTTGCATTTATATGTTTTAGATGGTTTTAGCTATCTCAAAGACAGGAAAACCTCTAGAATTGGAAGATATAACCCAAAGTTATTTGTGTGCATTGTTTATTAATGAAATGAAGTCATATGTCTAATCAGAATAACAAACCAATTGTAATCATACAAAAACGCTCCTCAAACAAAACTATCACTGCATTTGTATGAATGCTGATTTGGGAGAAGCCTAGCAATGCCAACAGCCTCAATTCTGAGGAAATTTGTACAATATTTCACAATTGATTTTATACCAATATAACCTCATTTAGTCAAAATGCTGTAGATGATTATTAGAATGCTGCTCTATCGATTAAATTTTTATCAATAAAAATTCCTCAGGTAAAAAAACACACACCAACATTCATTCTTTTTAGCTGAAGATAAGAATGGCATAGAAAATTAATTTATTTTCATGTATGGTAACTCAAGGGTGTAACTATAGAGCAAAATCAGGCTCATGTTTCATAGCAAATCAATGGAAAACATCTATTTTAATAACAGATTTCATGTATGTTCCAGAGTGTTAGGAGAGCAATGGGTTTGGGGAGCAAACCTGTCATTCCTTCCTGTAATATGCCTGGAATACCCACCATACCTCAGATACTTCTTGGCAAAGTACTCCCCTGCCTCAAACACTCTCAAACCTTAATATTAAATTCTTATCAATACTGTGACTGTTCAGAGACACATTTAATAAAAAAAGCAATCATCCAGGTAGATTATAACATCACAACTATTTGGAGGAAAAATGTTTTCTTGACCATCTAAGTACACTTTTCTCCAAGGAGATTCACTGTGCAAAATCAGGTAGAATCAAAGTAGCCTGTGCCTGAAAATATTTTATTTTGACAATAACTCATATTATTTTGACTTTATTGAAAATGAACGAAGATTTCAACAGACATTACTATATATAGAAGAGGAGGTTGTATATCTTACATTTTTTCTCGTTGAAAATGTATAAAATATTAAATAATTTTAGGAAGGTTTTTCTTTTTGCTTAAAAAAGCATAGATACAGAATGGGCTACTGCTGTATAAATTAATGTAAAATTCTTTATGGGGCTTATTTCTTAATCTTGTTTATATACCTCAGATCACAAGATCTAACAGTTAAAATAGGACTCACATACAAAAGAAGAAGACAGAAAACAAAGAAAAGTATGCTGAATGCAAAACTGAACACTCCTTGTTCAAGAAATGAAATGCATGCAAGCCATGAAGCAAGAAATGAATGCAAGCCATGAAAAGTACAATTTTTGTATTTCATTCAGAACAGTTTATGATCAGAACTACAAATATGCAAAGTTGAAACTTGCCTGAAGTATTGAATTATTTTATTAAATTTATAAGCTGCCTTACCTATGATTCTGGACAGTGTACAATATATAAAATTTAAAATAAAACAAGCTACGCATTACACAAATAATGTTCATAAAACCCCCTCTATCATCTCACAAATAAGACAATCTACAAAAGGTCTGTCATCCAATCTAGTCTTGCCCAAATAAACTGGGGGAGGTTATATAACTGTGGACAAGGGTGTCATTCCAGAGGTTACAACAAAGAAGGATTGTTGCCTGAGACCCATCAGGAGGCATTGCTTAATCTACTTGGAATATGCTGAGACTGCTGGATTATACAGGATATGGAAGACAGATGGTTCCTCAAGTAACCAGGCCCTATTCCACATTCTATTTCATTTTTTTCCTCCATCAGATATGCATAAATGGTACACTATATGGGCACAGCCAGGGTAAGGACATGGTAGAACCAGATAAAAGTAAATCTTAATTAATTACTGTTCAAATTACTATCCAATTACTATTCAATTAAAATTAAATACTGTTAATATGATTACTCCTTATGCAATTAATAAGATTTCATTTCTATCACTTTAAGATTTACAAGTCAGAGGCAATTAGTAGGAGAGCCAAATTAAAGCAATTAACTGAATATTTAAACTGGATTTTAGAAGCAAATTACTGTTTACTTTTCAAGCACAGTAAATTCTAGCTAACTACAATTTTCTCTGTTTTATATCTTTTGGTTTTAGACAATTGTAGATTGACTAGGTTGTGTCTGTTAGAAACAAGCAAGGATTTAAACACTGGAAAATAAGAGCTTGCTTTTTAAAATGTCATACGCTCCACACATAAAGAATCTGAAAGTCTAGCCCAATGCATTTTGCTTCACACACTTCAAAGCATATCACATAAAGGCTATTTGTCAGTGACATACTATCTTAACTCCCCTTCAAAAAAAGTAACTTCTCCTATTCAATATTGGGGTCAAATATATTCGAGCAAGAAAGCTACACAGATAAAATACTTAGTGAAAATTACTTAAAAACATGCCTTTCTGAAACTTTATTCCAATAAAGCCTATTGTTGACATGGTTTGAATCAGCAGTGTTCTTCAACGCCTAGTATAAAAAGACTTCATTGAAGGTATACGCAGCATGAAAAATATTGACATGAATAGATGAGTCCAAGATCCATTATTTGTCATCTGATGATGTTTCTCATTTTGCCTAATGACAGGGATGGTTCACTTTTCATATAATAAGTTCAACAAAAAGTCTCTCAAACTTTGCAAACATAGTACCTGTTTTGAAAGCTAAGGTTCTTTCATTCACAAATATCCAAACTTCTTGAAAACCAAAAATGAACTTGTTGCCAAGGCACACTTTTTTTCCTTTCAATGTGCCAACTAGTGGCAAGGTTTCTTAGCTACCTCCCTCACTAGTGGCTTATTAGTAAAAATATCAATTACTGTATACACCAGGAACACAGAAAAGAAAGTGCTACTCCCTTTCCTAAATTTTGAATTGCTGTATCCCCTTTATATATAACAGCAGTGATGTTTTGCAATCACAGTAAATCCAGAATGATAAGCCATTCTTTAGGATTTATGCTGTTTTATTACTGCTTTCTACTGCTTAGAAGTAATTTGCTCATCAGTGGTAACATTTTTACATGGTGGGAAAGCCTATTGGAGAGTCCCACAATTAGGATCAAACTTATCTCAAAAGCCACATTAGTAATTTCGTGCATATGCTATCTAACTCTAATTTGCAGGGCCATAAGGAAGATTCTAAACATATTTTTTTCAGGGAATTTTCTAAATTACAATTGCTTCTGGTGATTTATTGTTATTATTTTATTTATTTTAATTTATAAGCTGTCCAACACCAATGGACTCTGGATGGTGTACAAAACTAGAGTCCCACCCTCCCATAAAAACATATAAAAATATTAAATCAACCAAAATAGTCCTACAGACAAAATCAAAGAGAATAGGGACTTCAGACAAATAATACTACATCAGTCCCAGGCCTAAGACCAAAACCAGATTTTCAGAGTTTTTTGGAACTATAGGAGATAAGGCACTAACCTTATCTTTGAGGGATGTTCTTCCAGAAGTAGGGGCCATGACAAAGAAGGCATGCTTCCTCAGTTCCACAAGTTGACAGTGTTTAATAGAAAGAACCTAAAACCACATCTCCTCTGTCAGAATATACGGGACAAGCAGAAACAATTGGAGATAAGCAATCTCACAGAAATTATGGCCCTATGCTTTGCAAGGCTTTATAGATAATAAAGCAACTGGTAGTCTATGCAGCTTGTGAAGTCATGGTGAGACATGGGTCACCTGTTCACCTGGTCACCACCAAGAGGCACCTGTTATGAGTTGTATCACTACATTTTCAACCAACTGTAGCTTCAAGGTAGTCTAAAAGGAGATTCCCTGTATTGCAACAATTCAATTGAGAGGTGACAATGGCATGAATGTCTAAAGGGCCTCCTGATCAAGAACAGGGTGCAACTGGTACACAAGATGAACCTGTGAAAAAATCCTCCCAGCCACACCTGTCATCTGCTCTTTGAGAAGCAACTGTGAGTCCAGAATGACTCCCAAGTTTTGCATCAGTCTTGAATGGGGACTTGTAGCCTCATCCAAGATCAAAGATAGTGACAGCCCCAAGCCAGGGGGGCCCAAACAGCTGCAGTCTTGGAAGGATTGATCCAAAATCTGTTTTGCCCTATCCACATAACTTCCAGACACTGGGTCAATCAACAGCTTCACCTCTGCAGTTTGGGGCTGAGATGTAGAATTGGGTATTTTCAGCATATTATTGATTATTAAAACAAACATGTAGGTATTATGAAAATAAACATTTTTTTAATCTGTGCTATTTTCTCATATAATAGAAAACAGATTTTGAGTTAATCATCTGTAAGCAGGAGAAATAATTAATAATTTTAAACAACTTTTCACAGGGTGATTTTTAGTCTTAGCAATTTATGAATTTTCAGTTTACCTCGCTACTCAAATAGGAATAAAACTGATCTCAAAAGACTAATGATGCGAGGATTAATATTTAATTAATTAGAGACAGACCATATCAAATATATACATAATCATGCTTGAGAACTACTTTGAAAATAGTAGTGTAGAGGACTTTAATAATAATAATAAACAATGTGGAAAAACTATACCAGATTAGTCATTGCCCAGGTCAACAAGGGCTGCTCTGGGTGTTGGAGTTCATGGATATCTGGTGACAATAGATATCAGAATTGTTGACTGAGCAATCAGGGATAGCAGCTGCAGGACTACT
>JANHZU010004135.1:237074-253770 GCA_032468055.1 Acrochordus granulatus | reverse complement strand
AAATGGAAGCAGTGGCAGATTTCACCTTCTTGGGCTCCAAGATCACTGCAGATGGTGACTGCAGCCATGAAATCAAACGACGCTTGCTCCTTGGGAGGAAAGCAATGGCAAACCTAGACAGCATATTAAAAAGCAGAGACATCACCTTGCCAACAAAGTTATGTTTAATCAAGGCTGTGGTTTTCCCAGTAGTAATGTATGGCTGTGAGAGTTGAACTATAAGGAAGGCTGAGCATCGAAGAATTGATGCCTTTGAATTGTGGTGCTGGATAAGACTCTTGAGAGTCCTTGGACTGTAAGGAGATCAAACCAGTCAATCCTACAGGAAATCAACCTGATTGCTCACTGGAAGGACAGATACTGAAGTTGAAACTCAAATATAGTGGCCACCTAATGTGAAGAGAGTATTCAATCGAAAAGACCCTGATGCTGGGAAAGATTGAAGGCAAAAGGAGAAGGGGATGGCAGAGGATGAGATAATTAGATAGCATTGTAGATGCAATGGGCATGGATTTTGGTGGACTCCAGGGGTCAGTGTAGGACAGGGAAGCCTGGTATGCTGCGGTCCATAGGTTAGCAAAGAGTTGGAAACAACTGAGGGACTGAACAATACTACATAATATAAATCAATTAATATGTAATATCTTAATATATAATGTAGCAGTAATACAGTCTGATGTAAATCTATCAAGAAACATTCGATAAAAATGTGCTCACTCCATGTTGCTGTAACTATGGCATGAAGCTATAAAGTAGCCATCTATTTCATGTAATTGCAATTGTTTGGGGCTTCAGTGGTATTAAAAATGCCTTCAATTTTGTGAATGTTGAATTTTTATTTAAAATGCAAAGGTTTATATTCTCAGTGTTTGTGTATTCCCTTGCTACAAAATTTAAATACTGGAGAGTCATTCAGCCTCACCCTTTCATCAACTGTTACATTTGTTTTAATTTATTTAGTTCACCTGCTGGCAATGTTCCCCCCTGTTGTTAAGACTGCAATTGGAACATTCATTCAACTCCATTTGGGGCAGCCATTTTAGATTGCAGTGAGACCTGGTGCATTAAATATTACTTCAGAGTATGAAGAGACCAGAGAATGGTCCAACCATTCTTTTTCTAACTCTGCATCATATAATATATTGAAAAGCAATGTGGCATGGCACATTACCCATGATTCTTAACTCCTGTTGAACTATATGATCTACATATGATCCTAACTGCAGCAAAAATAAGAATTACTAACAATATGCCAGATACTACTGCAAAAACTATTCATCTTGCAGTGAACATATCACATACTGTAATGTTCACTAATTGCTGCATGATTATGAAATGATGAAACCTCACCAATTGGGCCTATGTGAGATTTGTTTATTGTTGAGTTGATTTGTTATGCCCTTTCTCATTCTAGACATTCTTGGTTCCAGTATCTAATTATCTGAAAGTGCTGATAGGATAAAGCCTATTCTTACATGTGCTATGGGTCAATTTTAAGCAATCCATATTGTAGAGAGACACTTCCCTTATGCTTGTACTGTTGTATAAATTTGTGGACCAGAAGACTGGTAATGAAATGTCGACACTGATTCCATATTTAAAGAATCAACAATGTTATCTTAGCTTTTCACATCAATGACTGTTGTATCTCTTTTGGGATAGACAATCCAGTTCAATTGATTTTGGAAATATGTTGGACATGGATACTTTGGCTTCACTAAAGCATTTGACAGTCTCCACATGAGATCTTAGTAGAGAGGATGGCAAGACATGGGCTGAACTATGCTACCATTAGATGGATATAGGATTGGTTGGAAAAACATACCCAAAGATTGCATGCTAAAGGCTCCATATCAAGCTGAATGGAACTATCAAATAGTTCATTTCAGAGCTGCATTTTGGTGTCTGAGTGTTAACATATTTATTAAAGACTAAATGTTTTCTCCTCTCTATGTCTATGTCTGTGTCTCTGTATATATAGATATATAGAGATAGAAACAGATATATATATATATAGAGAGAGAGAGAGAGAGAGAGAGAATGAGAGAGAGAGAGAAAGAGAAGTGGACTGAGGATTTACTTGCTGATATCTTAATAAAAAATTAAAAACCCTTAAATATTATTTTTGCAAAATAAATGTACATCTCAGCTAGGACCATAAAACCTGGCCAGCCAAGATTTTGCTGTAAGTTTTGAAAGCCCAAGTTTGTATTAAATGCTTAGTGTTCTCCCCTTCTGGATTTATGCAAATTGCCTGGTGTAGAGATTGGAATCCTGGAAAGGATTTTCTTGATTTTAATTTCATCTCCCTTTTCAGAGATATACATTTTTCCTGAGGCCTATTCTTGATATGGATTCTTCCTCATACAGCTTTGTTGGCTCCAACCACCAGTGGGTGATAAGTCTCTTATGCATAGAGCCTCTGACGATTCTGAGTAATTCTCGTAGGGGCCTTGGGTAAGGCAGAAGGAATTCCACAGGGCTGTTTCAATGGCAATTCTTAAGATATTATGACATCATGATCTTGGTTGATACATACATATATTGCATTGGGACAAATTGCAAGTCGACATACTTTTAAAATTTTACTTCTGTCTCGTTTGGCTTCAGTGAAGATTCCCTAGCTTCTTTTCATTAATTTAACTTAGAAAAGGAACTAACAAAATAAGTTTTATTTAAAACACATACTAAAGGCATCTAGAAGAAATCTTTCTAAAAATATGGCTCTCCATATGTTCAATGGTAGAGCAATTAATAAACAAAATATCCACAAATATTGATATTGATTTAAACCCAGTGATTGACTTAGCTTCCGGTTATATTAATAGATGCTTTGAATGTGTCCCAGTATATCAAGATGAGATATAAATCTAATAATAAAATGTACCATTGTAATTTGGACTCAAATTTCGTAAAACAAGTTAACCTTTCAAAAAGAGCTAAAAATATACCCATATAAATTTGTCATGACAGATTAGTAGCTGACTTCCAGATGGCTGTCATTTCTGTTTGGATCACTCCTAAAATTTGATCATTTAACACTTGTGTCCCGTTTACACGAGATATTCTAAAAATAGCTATTAACAAAAAAGCTGTTTTGGATATCATATAAATAGGAAGAAGTTATACCTAAATGTAATTACTAATGACAAGTATTTTTGGAAATAGTAAATAACAACCTATGCCAAAATGAAAATACTCTAGGTAGGTTTCTCAATTTTTTTGCTTTCAGGAACTCTTTCCACTTTTTAAAATTCTGCAGGATATTAAAAAAGCTTCTGTTTTTATACATTACATTTATCTATATTTATTGTATTAAAAATTAAAACTGACACATCCACAGAATATTTATTTATTGAATCATGTAAAAATGGAACATTAAGAAATATTGCCATTAGAAATATTGCCTTATAGTCACTTCTTGGAATGTTGGAAAAATGTATTTATTATGACCAGCATATTCTCTTGACAAAAGTCTCTTAGCCTTTGCCCTGCTTCATTTTGTACTCCTAGGCCAAACTTGCCTGCTATTCCGGTTATGTTTTGACTTTAGAATTCCAATCCCCTATGATGAAAAGGACATCTTTTTTGATGTGAGTTCTAGAAAGTATTGTCGGCTTTCATAGAACCAATCAACTTCAGCCTCTTCAGCATCAGTGGTTGGGGCATAGACTGGGATTACTGCAATGTTGAATGGTTTGCCTTAGATTAAAACTGATATCATTCTGTTGTTTTTGAAACTGTACCCCAATATTGCTTTTCTCACTCTTTTATTGACTATGATGGCTACTCCATTTCTTCTAAGGCAATATTTTTGTACAAGAGGTGGCTACGAAAACCATGCCAAAGAAACATAAATGCAAGAAAGCAAAGTGGCTGAAGCAAGCAGAGGTAATGGTATTCCAGCTGAACTATTTAAAATCCAAAAAGATGATGTTGTTAAAGTGCTGCATTCAATATGCCAGTAAATTTGGAAAACTCAATAGTAGCCACAGGACTGGAAAAGGTCAGTTTACATTCCAATCCCAAAGAAGGGCCGTGCCAAAGAATGTTCAAACTACTGTACAATTTCATTCGTTTCACACACTAGCAAGATTATCCTCAAAATACTACAAGTTAGGCTTCAGCAGTATGTAAACCAAGAACTACCAAAAGTACAAGCTGGTTTTCGAAGAGGCAGAGGAACCAGAGATCAAATTGGCAACATTTGCTGGATCATAGAGAAATCAAGGGAGTTCCAGAAAAACATCTACTTCTACTTCATTGACTATGCTAAAGCCTTTGATTCTCTGGATCACAATAAACTATGGCAAATTCTTAAAAAAGATGGAAGTATTAGGTCACCATACTTCTGTCCTGAGAAACCTATATAAGGGTCAAGAAGGAACAATTCAGAGCAGGACATAGAACAATGGACTGGTTCAAAATTGGGAAAGGAATATGACAAGGCTATATATTGTTACCCTACTTATTTGACCTCTTTGCAGAGCACATTGTGCAAAATGCTGGGCTTGATGAATCACAAGCCAGAATTAAGATAGCTGGGAGAAATATCAACTACCTCAAATATGCAGATAATACCACTCTAATGGCAAAAAGAGAAGAGCCTTTTGATGAGGGTGAAGGAAGAGAGTGCAAAAGCTGGCTTAGAACTTGGCATTAAAAAAACTAAGATCATGGCAACTGGTTTCATCACTTCCTGGCAGTGATGGGACCAGAAAGGGAAGAAATGGAAGTGGTGACAGATTTTACCTTCTTGGGCTCCAAGAGCACTCCAGATGGTGATTGCAGCCATGAAATTAAAAGATTCTTGCTCTTTGGGAGGAAAGCTATGACAAGCCTAGAGAGTATATTTAAAAAAGCAGAAACATCATCTTGCCGACAAAGGTCCATATAGTGAAAGCTGTAGCTTTCCCAATTATAATGTATGGCTGTGAGAGTGGACCATAAGGAAGGCTGAGCATAAAAGAATTGATGCCTTCGAATTGTGGTGCTGGAGAAGACTCTTGAGAGTCCCTTGAACAGCAAGGAGATCAAACCAGTCAATCCTAAAGGAAATCAACCTGATTGCTCACTGGAAGGACAGACACTGAAGCTGAAACTCAAATACTGTGGCCACCTAATGTGAAGAGAGGACTCATTAGATAAGACTGTGATGCTGGGAAAGATTGATGGCAAAAAGAGAAGGGAACAGCAAAGGATGAGGTGGTTAGATAGTATCATGGATATGATGGGCATGGATTTCGGTGGTCCCCGGTAGGCAGTGCAGGAAAGGAAGGCCTGGGGTGCTGCAGTCCATAAGGATGTGAAGAGTTGAAATGACTGAGCAACTGAAAAACAACTGTATTAAAAATTAAAATTGTCACATTCATAGAATATTTATTGAATCAAGTAAAAATGGCAATATTAACATTAGATATTAACAATTTTTTCATGAAAAATTCTATATTTTTAACATAAAAATAATACTAAAAAAGTGACATTTTATTTTTTTTTCAAATATTTTTAACATCGGGGAAATCTTTATTTTCCAGACCCTGACAGGATCTTGGAGACCCCCAGTTTAAGAAATGCTACCCTAGGTAAAACATACATGTTGGAAAAAAAAAACAGCTCACCATACCTTAGCAAATAATGTTTAGAGATTACAGAAAGCATTACATTTCAATTTATAGGTGTTAAATGCTAATTTTTACTGTTCTCAAAGTGCATTCAAAAACTTGTTGCAACTATTTTTTTAATAAGATTTCCTGGTTACTTAAACTATAGGTGCCCTTTACAGAGATATTTAAGTTCCTTTCCAAAGCAGAATGTAAAAGCTGAAACAATGCAGGAATAGTAATCAACAAATGGATAACTAATCAGGAGATTTCAGGGCAAGCCAGATATACAAGAGGAGAAAGATTAATTTGGCTAGATTATGATGCTGAAAAGCAGACCTTCTAGTAGAGAATAGAAAGCACAGTATGGACTGTGGAAAATTACTTATGAAGTCAACTTTTCTGGTCATCTGTATTAATTAAAACGTTTAAAAATCTCTTGTTTAAACACACTTTTTTCTTGATTATGCCTCAAATGCCCAAAAGTGCAATCCATTTTAGCAAATGAAGGGCACAATGTTTATATTTTCTAAATCTAGTAATATTGATTAAAATCCTTACTTTATTCAGGTTACATTTTGAAAGAGCAGAGAAAATCCCAACATTAAATTATAGCGATTTTGGCTTGAATCCAAATTTTTCAATTCATACATTTCCACACACACAACCCCTCCCCCCAAAAAGAATTGTGTTTCTAACAAGGCCTCTGAGTAGCAAGATTCTCTCTTGAAGCACAACTCTCTTTTCACAGACACAAACTCTTCCATTCTTGGAGCAAAGGTTAAGATGCAAACATATGAGTCTAGAGACAAGTTACCTAGCATCAATATAAATGGAAATTTAATCACTATAGCCATACTACAATTGCGGGATAAATTTTTAAGGGATGAAACCAGTCAGTCAGTGAATTTTTAAGGGATGAAACCAGTCAGTCAGTCTTCACAGCAAAGAATTTTTAAGATAATTCCCATTGACCTCCATGGAACTATTTTGAAGCTTTGCAAGAACAGTTGGGAAGCAGCTGCTATTTAGACAGAAGAGTTTTCTCTCCTCCCTGTGGGAACAAGATGTGGGAATAAAATACTCAATTGGGGAAGAGAAGAGATTTCAGGAGATGCAGTGAAGCCTCCCTTAAACAGCTAATGGGCCCAGAGATGGAATGTCCACACTGACTGTTCACTGCTGACAGCCCTCTGAAAATAAATTAGCCCTTAATAATATGGATTTTTAATATGATAAATAAATAAATGTACTCCAAAACAAGTTAATGTAAATTCCAAATGAATTCATTTACATAGGTACTGTGTAAGACTGAACTGTATGATTCTCAAACCAAAGAGTCTACCTAAAAGGCTTTCACTTCACTTTTAGTCTCACTAGAATTGGGCACAAAGACTTTCCTGGACACAGCTGCCACCTGCTCTTTGAGCAGGAGCTGTGAATGCATCAGTCTCAAATGTATCAGTGTATGTAAAATAATTAAACATTACCTTCTTTATAATTTCACCTTTCAATTTGGGAACTTTCCAGTGCCGAGTTATTTTAAGTATTTTCTTTTTCCCCCCCTGTAATCAATCCATATATTTTGGTCATCATTTGTCATAATGTCTGCTTTATTAAAAAGCTTATTACCAGAGACTAAAACAGAAACATCAACAGTCTCTTTGGAAATTAAAACTTGTTTATCAATGATGAATAAAATCAACCCTACCCCATCAAGTCAAATGATGTATATTAAAAACCTTAATATGCATGACTATGAAACTTTCCAGAGTCAATAAGTCACTAATCCTGCATGTGTACTATAGTATCGATGAGAATAAGTTTTAAGCACATACAAAATGCCCTGAGGATAATACATTTTATTTTCTCATCTTACCTCATGGAGTTTTATAGACAGGATCTAAACATCTATGGCCTGTAGGCCATATTCTTTATGAAAATTAAATAATTTGTGTTGCTGCTGCTGCTATATATGGATTACTTTATCCTTCTTGGTGAAAAAAAAAACGCTTTCCATTGATAGACAACTGCATATAAGAAGCAGTCTTCAATATATAGAGAGCCTATTAATTTCTCTCTTCACCCAGCCAATGGAAGGATTCTAACATATGTCTGCAACTTCCTTATCACCAGTTGTAGTTCTTTGTACTATAGAACTACTATACACTACTATCGTTTGAATAAGAAATTAAACTTGCAGTACATTGTCTGAAGAGAAATAGTAACAAATAAAGTGTTTGTAAGTCTTTTGGTATCTGTAAATTTCATAAATAATAGTTAAAAAATATTACAAATTACAGGGGATTGTGCAAAATGTGCTGCAAGAGAAGAATCCAGTCCACTGTTAAACTGCTTTGCTTTTAATATTTGCAAAATTACAATTGCCTAATATGTTCTAATACACTTCTGAGAAGGCAGTTAATGCCAGGTATAGTCTTATCGATAGCCTCAAAGAGAGGCATCAGGAAGATCCATTAAGTGATTCCCTAAGTTTTTCTCCCCTTTTATTCCAATTCAGAATTGGACTGCTAAACGAAAAAGACGCAGCTGATGTGGCCCTGAAATGAAGTGCTAATTCTTTCTCAATGTTATTAGTGTAACAGTAAAATTACTCTTCGTAAACTGCTATGTAGCCACAACTGGGAAAGTAAAACCTCTTTCTGTTAGGATAACTCAGATGACCTACAATAATTTCCAAAAATAAATGAATGTTTATTTCAGTTTTCCTATTATATTTTGATAAAGTTTTTCTCAGGTATGACATTTATATATCCTTTTGACACAAATAAATGTTAGTATTCCAGGAACATGAAATTTTATGTTGAAAAACTATCAAAGTCCCATTTGTCTTTGGTAATTAGCACTTTTAGCTTATTTTGATGTTTGGATTGTATCTCCTTTGACTTTCTGCACAGTTGCAATGCCTACAAATATTTAAGCCAAAGAAACTGCAAGGTAGAGCAAAATTAATGCTTTCCTTCAGTGCATTAGATCCCTATCAAATATCAAATTGAGATCATCAAATATATGGTAAAATAGTAACGTATGATCCCTGGAAGGCAATTTGGTGCCTTCAAAAGAACACCTCTCTTAACTACTTTAGAAGCTGCTTGGAAATGAATTTCTGGATATTAAGAACTTTCTGAAAGACAAGCTGTTAAACCCAGGAGATTTTCCTTCTACCATAGGTGAAAGAATCTCTAAGTAAGTTTAAGTTTTGACAAGAAAAGTTTTCATTTTTAGAAACTAGCAAAAGTGGGGCTAAAATGTTGATTTTGGAAAATTAAAGAGCTAGATGGACTTGAGAGAATATTTCCTATGGGGTGTTTACAAATTATAAGAATATATGAAAACTTAGAAATTTATTGTGTGAAATTCTTTCATGGGAAAGTTTTGTTGATTGGAAATATACAGATCATAAGAGGAAATCAGGAAAGAAAGACTACTCTTAAAGGAGAGATTAATACAATGAAGCAACACTATTTGCCTATAGAAGAAATTAAGGCTGATTGGGAATAATATACTCAAAAGTTACTTACAAGATTGTTTGATATTATAGAAGAGGATATAGAAGAACAATAGATTTTAACTGGATAAAACTGAGGTTGATTTGCATGTGGATTTGGAGTTTAAAAAATGCTGGATTACATTTAAAAAGTAGTTTGGAAAAAAGTGCTGAGCATCTGAAAATGAATTTAAAAATGCCAGAGTATTTGAGTGATATGGAAAATGATGCCAATATGGATTAACTAATGAAAACAGTCAATATTTTAATAATTAAAGGGGTCATACAAATAAATAAATCAGAAGAGCAATTTGGAAAGCACCATCATCTTGGGTTTACAAAAAGAGGTATTATACTTATCAAGCTGTTCATGAGTGGAGACAAAGAGACATTATTCAAGCTATTCCTAAAAGGAGAAAAACAGAAAAGGATAAAATATCAACTTGTGGGGTATTATTTGATGGGATTAAAGATCAAGCTTTTAAAAAGAAAACAGAAGGTTTACAAAGTGAATTTATATATCTGAGCATGGTTAATATATATATATGTGTATATATATATGTATGTATGTATGTATATTGTGGGGGATGTTAATGGAGTTTCTTTTTCCATTAGGATTGAATGACAAGGTTTTAAAGAATGTTATATAAATGGGGAGATAAATTGTTGTTTAAGTTTTAAACAAAGTGATAAATTACATTAAAAATAATTTTATTTGATTAAGGGTAAAATACATATGTCACTATTCCTGATAGCTGTTAATAAAGATTTTTCTGATTAGGATTGAATGACAATTTTTTAAAATTATTTCATTACTGATATGGAATGAAATATGGAAATAAGAGATGTTTTATAATTAATATTGAATTACTAGAGAAGGTGTTAAGTGATTGAAATTGCATATACTTGTCTGGAGGGAAGGGGGAGTCTTATTTTATGTATCTTCTTTTCTTTTTCCTTCTCTCAATCTTTTTTTCTCTTATTCTGTCTTTCATATCTTCTGCAGTTTGTTAGTTTTTTAACCTTATATTTGTAAACTGTAATAAAAATTATTACAAAAAAAATAGGTACTTAGAATGCCCAGCAAAATATTTCATTGGAGTACCAACTCCATATAGAAGTAACTTGCAGAAAGTCCTTGATTTACAACTACACTTGGGATTGGGTTTTCAGTCATAAGTAAATGTAGTAATGTGACCAACCTTATTTTGCAACATTTTTATGGCAGATATTAAGTAAATCTTGTAGTCATAAGTTTAAGATTTAGATCCATTCTCCCAAATGGGTGCTTTTTTGACAGAAACCAGGAAAAATTGTGATTGTGTGATTGAAGGATGCTGCAACCAGTTGTAAATCTGAGCCAATTACCAAGTGCTCAAAATGTGGTCATATGAGGATGGGTGTTGGGGGGAAAGCATATTTTATGGCAGTCAGAAGTAAATTATGGCCGGATGGCACCCTTTCTGAAGCCAAAGTAATTCTGAATTATTGTTAAACAACCAGTCATAACTCAGTGAGTACCTGTAATTGTCTATTTTTATTATACAAATAATTGACATTTTGCTATGTTCTTGCAATGCATGACACTTTGTGAGAGGAACATAAAATACAATTAATTTATAATAGATTATTTTAATTGGATCATAATTAAATTACTTAATGTATGGATTTTATTATCTTAAGTAAATCTCCCAGAAAACTCAATTTGAAAGAATATAAAACGATTCTTGATAAAAGTGTGGTGGCAATCATTATTCTCTGAACAACTATGCTCCCACATAATTATAAGATTGTATCAACTTGCAAATCAAGTCCTTTTGAGAAGAAGTTCTCTTTTATCCCAGACAAGGACCCAGAAAACAATAATTAACAACAGAAGTGTTTTAAAATATACCCTAATTGATCAACTACTGGTCAATTGTTACTTAGAGTAAAAAGTAATTGTTATTTACAGTAATAACTAATTGTTATTTAGAGTAAAAAACGGCATGGAGTACTTTCCTGGAGCATTTTCAATGCATTTCCATATATTCTTACAATTTAGAAGGATAAGAATGGAAGAGCAAATATTAATGTTCAGTCATGTTTATCCAGGGGAGAAAAACAATGGAATGTGATGGAATGCCCTGTGAACACTTGTGTTGAGATCATGATCAGCACTCGATTATCTATCACAATATAATTATTTATTCTCTTAAACATTTGCTTCAATATATATTAACTTTTTATACATAGTCTAAAGGACAAAGAAATTTAATTCTATGGTGACAGATAAAAAAATGGACATAAATAATATTGCCTTAAATCAGAAACTCATGTGCTTTAGGAAATATGCTTTCTCTGTGAGATGGAATAATTGAGATGTATAGGTATGCTTCTGACAGAAGAATCCTATTTTTCCAAGAATCAGAATACTAACTTTGGATCAGTTCTTTGTAATGAATTTACAAATTATCCACTTAATCCTTGTCTTTTTGTTCATGCCAAAAATTCATAGCATACTTGGAACATCTCTCTTGAAACATGTACATGTGGACAATGAAAATCACATCTGTTTTACTGACAAACAGGATACTATTCAAGTCAAATGAGAAGGGGGAATTATGGACTTTTTTAAAAAATACATTTTATATGTACCTATAGTCACAACAACTAAATTATACACAACCTCCTCAAAATGCAGAGTTGTTTTAGGAAATTTTATAGGAAATCTTTTTAATGTAAGTAGCTTTATTTTTATTTTTTGAAATATATATTTTCTTGATGCAAATATTTAAACACAGATTTATCCAGTACATTTTAAAAAGATACAGCTACTCTTGTTTTAGGTGCAATTATCAGCAATCTATCTTTTTCCACTCTCCCTTCTTCTTTTTTTTTGCTGTGCTTTGGTCAGGGAAAGTTCAATGCTAGCACAATTTTGCTTGATGCCAACATCTGTCCTGATGCAAAATACTATTGAAGCAAAAAAACCCCACTCCTTCAAATTGAATTTGTGATAACATTCTTTTACATTCTTAAAGTCTTGTAGGTATTATATTATTTGGATTATTTGAACCTTTTTTAGGCAGTTTCAGACCTGAGTATAGGACCAAAGTGATACTTATCACTCTTGTGGATAACTTCTGGTAAGAATGGGATGGAGCAGTGCATCCATCCTGGCTCTCCTTGATCTCTTGGTGGCTTTTATTATCATTGAGCACAGTGTCCTTCTGGACCAGCTCTGGAGATGAGGAGTGGAAACTACAATTAGCAGTTAATGCTTTTCTCCACTCTTCTAATAGATTGGCCCCAACTCTGTCACAAAACACTTAGAAAGTGGATGTGCTCAAGACCCGGGGGATCTGGAGGTTCGGTGGCCCATGAAAAGTTATTACATATTTCATTTGGTAATGAATGTCTTTTGGTTTGTTTTTGACAACCTTGTATGTTTTTAATGTTTTGCTGATGTTGCATCACTGAGATGGGCACCCATATAAATCAAATGAATAAATCAAATAAATGAATAAATCTAATAAATTAAATATTCAAGCTGACAGGCATTTGGGCTACTTATGTTTGGAATTCTTATGAATTCTAAAGTAAGGTACAATAAACATGGTAGTCATGTCTTCTACATTAAGGAGAGATGGCCTTCTGTTTAAATATATCTTGTTCAATATTGTTTAATATCCTAGAATATTGTTTTAAGTCTCCCAGTCAAAATCCAATTACCTTAAAGAGGAAGAGAAGGAGTCTCACAGTCATTTATCACTAATGATCTCTTGTCCCCAGGTCATACCTCTTCACAAAAGAGAGATGACATATTTCATAGTTCTTTGTAAACTACAGTCTTTATTTGTAAATTTGCATAGGTACATATAATACATGGTAGATAATAATGTTTGGCAAATCTATGTTACTTTTTCTTCTTGCTCTGGGGCAGATCATACAAAGCTGTTGAAACCAGAATAATCTTTATGATATTTCTAATAGTTTAATGAAGAATGTATGGAGAAACTGACTGCTTACCCGGACCTCTCAGTTCATCTAATTCCAGATATAATAACCTAAATAGGTTGAAACAATTTCTATCATCTTAGAAATATTCCCACTAAACTACAAGGAGGTTTGCTTCCTTGGCTGAAAGAGTAAAATAATTAAAGATATGATAGCTAAGGGAAAAACTGAGGTGTCCCCCTTCCCCTAGTGTCCAAAACTCAGGCTTATTTTGTTTAATGGTTCATCCAAGCCAGGAATAGTTCATTAACAAATGAAGACTCATGTTATTAATTTTTGTGAACTCTGAATTGATCAGAATAACAGTTCTGTTCAGTGACTTTATGTTAATATGTTCAAACAAGACGGAATTACTTATATTCACAAACTGCTTCTTGTTAAATGTGTTTTATCCAAAACAAAAATAGGTTTGCAGATTGACAGTGATGTGCTTAAATTAAATAGCAGTAGTGCAGAAGCAGAACAAGGCCAGTTACATTAAGAAATTATCTACAGAACGACAAAGTCTGAATTCATGTGCAACTTATTTGCTAAGCAATATCTGTGTTGTGTTTTGTTTTCACTTTGCATTCTGCATTCTGCCTATCAAGATTGAACTTGTGTGAAATTAGGCATTTCTGCTTTTACTAAAGTGGGAAGAACACATGAAATCTTTCCTGCCTGCCTCTTCCCAAGAAATCTTTTGAAAGGTGAAAAGGAATTTTATGTTGAGCCTGTATTCCAAAGCAAACCTTCAGAATCATACCTTCATGAAAGCAGGAATGGAGAAATCTTCTGCCTGGCCTGCCCATCCCACCATTTCTGAAAATGCTTATTGCTTTAACAATGTGTATTACAGATAATCCTGCAAGGGCTGAAGATCCAATTTTTAAAATAAAAATCCTTGAGAAATTATAGTTTCCAACTAGGTAGGCTTATAACATTCTTAGATTTTAAAGAAGCTGTGTACAGAATTATTGATATGGATTTTTACAGAGGTAACTTTTACAGAAAGTGCTTTTCATATTGTTTATATTTTTCTTCACTGTTCCTCTGAGAATTATATCCTAGAATTTTTGATTGCTAGTTTGAAGAAACTGCCAGACAGTTCATATTTCACATAGTTTTTTTATCACCTAAGCAGGTCAGGATATCTAATCAGCTTGGTTTCAGAGATGATTGGAAGATGCTTTTGTGCTCATGTTAATTTTAGCAGCAATAATATACATGGAGAAGACATAAAGAAGGACCTTCTCAAGAATGAATTCCATAATATGAATAATGTCTCCTTGGAGAGAGGTCATCTATGATGCAGGTGATTTGCTGGTTAATAAAAGTATCTACTTTACTTATATAAATATGCATTATTTGCATTTTTGCATAGGGAATTGCTATCAGTATAAGGAACACAATTTCTGGACAGCAACAGACTTTATGCATTTTGGATAATAAATCCAAAAGTATACTGGACCACTTTAATGGCTTGTTTTATTGTTATAATTTATTTGTAACTCTTTATTTTTAATTTCTTATTTGGGATTTTATTATTTCCATTTAAGACTTTAATTTTTACTGTATATGTTACAATAGCATTTTTTTAGGCTGCAGCTTCCTATTTTCATCAGCATGGGGTGCTATGACACTGAGATCATTTTGTAGTCTTCTCTACTGATGAAGAAAACCAGTGCATTTTGTTGAGGAGAAGGGAGAGGAACAAATGAAAGGAGCAAATTGTTCTTCTATCTCCCTCAGAAGAAGGAAAAAAGGGGCAGCATTTTTTCATTACTAGAGGAGGAAATGAAACATAAATTAGGATGCCCTATACTAAAGAGAAGAAAAATGCTACAGCTTTTTTATGTTGGACAATGGACAGAGAAGCTTCAGCCTTTTTCGCAGGTAGATCAGATGAATGGGGAAGGAAACACAAGAAGACTTAATAGGATAGTTTGGAAGGTCCAGAAAATCAGGGATGATAGCTCACAGAGGCTGGGAAGAGTGTACAGGCTGTGAAGGGATGGATAGGAATGAGAGGAAAACAACATTTGAAGTGGCAAAAATCAAGTAGAAATGCAGAAACTGGGAAGAAATGTTTAGAAGAAAACAAAGAAATTGTAGAGGGCACTGAAAGGAAGAAAGCAGAGAGTAGACTGGAAAGTAGAGTCAGACCAAGAGAGAGAATGAAACATTGCTGTGTAAAGAGGGTCAGAAACATGACAAGAGTGAACATGGAAAGGATGGAAAGCTTAGCGATGTAAAGGTATAAGGAGGCTGTTTTTTCTTTTTTTGGTATTTCTGGGCTATGAATTTTTTGCGGGCTACACTTAAATTACGTTCCTATGCCAGAATCACAAAACCTGCCTTATATAAGAGTGACTGATGCAAACTCTGCCCTTTTGTACTTGTGTCATGACACTGCATTTAAATATATAAGTTGAAGACATTAAAATCACACTGTCATGACACCCTCTTTATCACCAGTCCTCTCCTTCTTGTAAAAAATGAATGTTGAATTCTGAACTTTTTAAATTTTTGGCTTCTACAGTATAAATAAAATTGCCTTTAATTTGAAATCAGTTCTTGGTGATTTCATGGACATATCCACAGTAATTTCTTGTCAATACTGTCAAAGTGGTTTGATATTTTGATTCCTTCTTCTCGGATGCTTTCTTGACTCTCTAGTCTGCCCTTCAATGCTGATATTCCTTAGAGTTGTCCTTTCCGATTAGTCTGACCCTGCCTAACTTTTGAGCCCAGGTAAGATTGGCCAGATGTTGGTAGCTGTTAACACTTGTAAATGGTAGCTGATGCATTGAGTGCATTATCTGGGCTGTTCTTGAATGTAAGATCCTTGTTTGAAGAATAATTGTGCAAGAAAATCAAGGACACCCCTTTTTAGCTGCTCTGAGTTCAAATGAAAGACGTAATTAAGTTTGATAGTTGTTAAGCAGACATGATGGCCACAGCAAAAGCAATGGTGAGAACCTTTTCAAGGAATAATTTTTAATGACTTTTCACCAGGTAGCCACATAACAAGGAGGAGGGATAATCCTGAAATAGGAATTTTAAAGAGTCTTGATTAATATGATTAAATTCTTCAACACTTGATAGATGTCTTCATCTGGGATGGATAAAAATGTCAATAGACAAACATGAACATTATTTAAATGAAAAATGAACAAATCATCTGAGGTGAAGAATGGAATATGTACAAATTTCTTACACACACTTTTTCCTACACAGGTATGCATATGGAATAATTTTCCTTGCAGGGCTTGGTGGGGCGAATGGTTGTCATCCCACCACTGATTCTGATGAACATTGTTCTGAAGAAGAATATACATTCACTATATTCTTTATGTATACTTCCTTCCCCAAACACAATGACATTCCACACTATCAAGGAAAGAATTTGTTTTGGAGTATCAGGTTCTGATAAAAAGGATTTGCAAAAGGAGTTGTTTTTTTATCTTTCCTTGTGAGTACAATAATCATACCGGCAGGGTATACATTTGAGAGGTGGGTAGTAGTTCACCACCTCAGATATGCAGACAATACCACTCTAATGGCAGAAAGTGAAGAGGAGCTAAAGAGCCTCTTGATGAGGGTGAAA
>JANHZU010004135.1:201618-216470 GCA_032468055.1 Acrochordus granulatus | reverse complement strand
TTGAATGCCTTTCACTTAATTTATGCTGTTTATGCAGCGAGAGAGGAGAGCTCCATTGTGAGATTTCCCATGTGAGCATATCACGCAGTGCTCATTGCGATCAGGAACGTTGACTTGCCACCATGCGGCAGCATAGGCAGAAAGCACATGCGCGTGCTGCTGCCCATATGGGAATGGAGTAAACTGTGCGAGAGAGAGTCAGCAGAACGCGCAGACGCGCTTGCTGCATCTGCAGAACTCTCGTGCAGGGTTGCTGTCTGCAACAATTGAGTAAAACACGAGGTAAGAGTCGGCAGAACACGCGTGCACGTGTGCTGCTTCGGCAGAACTCTCGCGCAGAGTTGCTTGAATGGGAAATACAGAGCGTCCTTTCTGATGACACACAAGTATGCCATGAAGTTTCCTTGTCTCGTGAGTCATGGCTCGTCTAGCGGAATAATTTTGATTAAATTTTTTTGCTCGTCCTGTGAGTTTCTTGTCTTGTGAGGTACCACTGTACTGTAAATTCTTGTATGATATTCATATCTTTCTCTGTCTGTTTTTGCCATGCTTTCCCCCACCGTTTGCTATTTTTTATGTTTGCTGATGTTTTATCATTTTATGATAAAATGTTTTATGTTTGATAAATATTCAACTGTATTTTTACTAGCTGAACTAAATGTGTGTGCTTGCTCTGATTTGGATATAGGGGTTGATTGGGAATGTAGTAGACACAAATTGAACAGGAAAAGGCCCACAGCTATTTTCTGTCAAATATATTATAGGCCCAACAAGGAGCTAGCCCTACACATTGAATACCCAGAGCATCCCATGCAGCCCAGTCAAAATTTTTTTTTATTATTTTCAGGCACTTGGTCAATCATTTAGCTGAACCAGCACTTAAAGCCTATACATTGTGGATACTCATTAGGATTCACAACATCCTTATTGAGGAGTGGTTTTTATCACATCTACAAAGCTTGCATAATTTTCTTGAAAATGGCAATGACCTTGGGACTGGAAAATCTCTTGCTTGCGCATGGGAATGAATTCAGTATCTGGTTCATAAAGATAAAGGCACTATTTAAAAACCTCTTAGAAGCCTTGAACCTCACGCCAGAACAGCTGGGAATTAAAAAAGATTGACTATTTAAGTCTGAAAGAGTTCTGAGCCTGAACTCAGCCAAGCGTAAACTGTTTCAGAAATTGTGCTTCAGGAAAGGAAATCTGGAACATGCTAACACAGATGTAGGCACACCAAGAATAAGCAATCACTCTTTAATATTCAGAAATCTCATAGATCTGATATGAACAGGTAATGAAACATATGTCAAAGTATCTCTCTATTCTGAAGACAAGGAAATAAATAATGTGAACCTTTCTGATGACTTAATTAAGGAAGTGTTATTAAGAAAACTATACATGTAATATAGTGTTAATCAAACTTCATGATGAAATTTCCCCTGATGTCAGTAGATACCTAATAAATAAACATCAAATTATATTTTTATGAATATATATTTTATAAATTATATTTTTATAGATAAGTGGAGTGTATGCTTGCTGTGATCTGAATATAGGGAACGACTGGGAATATGGTGGGTGCAAACTAAACTGAAAATTACCCACAGTAATTTTTTAACACCAGGGAGTGTAGTGAATTGAATTACTGTTATCATTAATTGAACATGCCTTTGCTCCTTTACTATTATTTGATTAACTTGAGTTGTCTGAATATAATTCCTGTAGACTCATTAGAGTTAATTCTTCTAGAAGGTTCAATAAAAAACAAGCATATGAAAAAATCTACCCTTGATTCAAAAATATTTTTCTCACAGAAAAATAAATCACAACAATTAGGTTAAATCAAACTAGAATAGTTACCTGCAGCAATTGTTAATTTCTGCACTCCCCTCTTTGTCATTGGCAACTAAAATAATGGAACGATGGGAGCAATTCCTTTATTGTAGCTACTATATATTCATATCATCCCGAGCACTGCAATGTATTAGTGGCATGGCTCTTACAGAACATATTTCTCTCTTACATTAAAAAGGACAGACTTTCATAAAAGCTAATTTTATTTAAATGCCTGTCATTACTTTTAACAAATGGACTCTGAGATAAACATTAGCGGATTCGTGAATGAATGTATGGAAACTTTCCTGAAGCCATTCCTGAATTGTGCTTATGTGCTCAAAGTCTTTTCTGTACACTTCACGTTCTCCACTCTCTTTCAGTTAAAGCACTCAAGTATCCTCTCAGGCCATTCATGCACTATATGAATGGACACCCATTCTCTTTTCTAATCGATGGACTAATGATAGAATATTACCTTTGGAGTGCTAAGCCATTTCCCATTAAAAGTACATACCTTGATTGTCCCTCAGTTTAATTCAATTTCAGGTTGCGGTGTTCTGCAGGCAAAAACTTATTATGAGTTAAAACATGAGATCTGGAGGTGAAGCATTAAAAATGACACTGGCCATAAAGCATACCCCTCTTTCCTTTAGAAAATTTACATTTTCTAAAAATGTAAATAAATGCTGCCTTCACCAACTCAAATGACTCATTGTCATTTTCTTTAACTAAAAGTAAAAGCACCCTTTTGTAATTTGTAGGGGGCAGCTTGGATAAAAATTGGGCTGTATCATGATTTGCCTCTTCTAATTGTTCCTAGATTGCTCAAGGATGCACCAAGCTTTGTTTCATCTAGCTCACTTGAATTTATTTTTAGACAGGTGGATAGATTATAGGTAGGTAGGTAGTAAATAAATACATATATTCATAACAAGTGCCATTTAATAAATTATACACATAAAAAATTGGCAGCGCTGCAGAAAGTAACCTTTGGAAGACTCTACCATTTAGAGGTCCATTAGTTTGGCCCTAAGGAATGCATTTCAGTATTACAGTCTTGTTTTAAGGTTTTGGAAGAACTCTGACTCAGTATAATAAATGCATGAGAAAGCCTACATGTTAAATTCAGCCTCTACCGTCTATCAGTGTGTCCACAATGCTGAATACTGTGTGAAGTAGTAGGATGCATCTATCAGGGATCAAAGTAGACCTGCAGTTGCAACTATGCTTTCTTCTTCTTAATTGTGTCCATTTATTTATCTAGTATATGGTTGAATGCTGGTGACTCTGTCCCCCCACAAAAGGAGGAGGTAAAAACAAAAAATAGTGGAAAATAAAAAATTAATCTCTTCAATTAGTATTAAAAATCAAGGGGAGGGAAAATTAGTCTTGGGAGATGAATAACTTAGGCTTGAGGGTATTAGTTCCTTATTACTATAAAGCAAGGGTTCCTAAACTTTTTGCCATCATATCTCCCTTTAATGTAATCTTAATGCCCTTTAAAAATTAAAAGACCACAACAAACACAAACAATGAAACAATACAATGAAACTTTGGGAAATGTGGATTTATTGTAACAATGGAACTAAAAGGTTCTTCACACCTCCTCTGGACATTGTTCATCCCTCCCCAGTGGAGGTATACTTCACAGTTTCTGAACCCCTTCTGTAATAGATAGTGTGGAAGAACAGGCTGCTTAGAATAATTGCAGGGACTTATGCTGCCTTCCTTTCCTCCTCTTTGAGCATTTTTCCTAGTATCAGGTTGGCAAGAGTTGCTCGTAAAGATGGCAGCTTTGATGCAGGTGGGGGAGAAGATGGGAGGAGAAAATAGAAAAGCAGCTAAAGAAATGGAGTAAATGGTCCAGAGGAAAAAGAAGTATGGAGGTGCAAGCAAAGAACAACTTGCTGGCTGTTCGCAAAAGAAAAAAGAAAAGCTCCTCACATTCTGTTTTTCCAATGTAATTCTGCCTTTGCAATCTCCGATTTTCTATTCCTGTGCAGCAATGCCAGTAACTAGAAATCTCAAATGACATCTAGCTGTGTCATAAGCACTATTAGTACCGTGAAAGACCCTCAGGTTTTTTTTTTTTGGTTTGTTGAATGCCATCTGATCTGAAGAGCCCATCATTCAGCACTATACTGTCAATCATTTTATATTTTCTATCCATGAAGGGTTTTTTGATAAAATACAGGAGGGGTTTACTTTATTGCTTTGTCCTGTATATTATGAAATGATATTATTCTGTTGTAACTAAAGTATCTTTCACATCCAGAATCTCCCCAAATCACTGCTGTCCAATCTAGGTGCCTACATGCTGGAATGACCATTTTTGTCTCAGATGATCGTGCTGATATTTTATAATATTGGCAAATACTCCCAACATTCTTTGCTTATCCCTCCCAGGAAACCTCCCCTACTTGCCATGGGAAGGACTGGGTGGGGTGGTGAGACAGTTAATACTACTTCTTTTATAAAGTGATGGCAAGTTGAGTGTTACCAGTTTTGAAGTCTTTTTATGGCCAAAGACAGTCTAATTTCTGTAATCAAATTAATGTATAATTGTCAGACAATAAAAATAAAGAAACATATCCCAGTTTCTTCATCCAATGAAAGAATTTGTTTCCTCTTCATTTATATGACATATTTTTTTCCAGGTGGACTATTTAGATTGGCTGATATTGCTGACAATGGTATTATCTTCAAGGGCAATGTTGTTTTCACTGTATAATAATGAATGATTGATGTTCCAAATCTTTAAATAGGAAAATCCCTTTCACCTGATACGCCATTTGTAAAAGGAGAAAAGTGTATGCCAGAATATATATATATAGAATATCTTTACCCATTTCAAACGACACATCATGTTTTATTTGAGTGAAATAAATTACAATCTGAAACCATGGTTTGATTGACTTAAACCATGTTAAGTCTTATATTGTTTCGATCATAATTTATAATGTTTGAACCAACAATTTTGGCTGATACATACTTTATATTTCTATGTCGAAGTAATGTAAAATATGCATTTTATGCAATAAAAGCAGGAAACATTGGAAAACAACCACCAGCAACTGCTCAAGCAAGCCAACTGCACTGGTATGTGCAAGACTGATTCAGATTCAAGCCAATTTTATAAAAAATCCTGGCTTAAAGTCATACTTAATCACAGCCTCTGTGAATAATTTCAGTATTCCCTACCTCTTGAGATTTTTTGGGGTGGGGGTGGCAGAGCTACAATAATCCTTGAAATTCGTCAAAACACAAGATAAGCCGTTCTGGGGAACTTTGAAAAGCTTTTAAAAGTTTTTTTTAATTATACCCTACAACAATAAAATTGAGTTCCAGTAGCCATATGTTAGCCCTTCAAGGTAGTCCACATAAGAAGCACAACCAGGAGTACTTTATTCCAAGGTTAAATTAACAAAATTTTGCAAGACTGAAAAATTTCTCCCCTGCTTTCCTTTTACTCTCTGGAAAACTAGGGAGAGTCCCTTCAAAAATGTTATTTTTCTTTCAGTAGACTGAACTGTCTTTTAAATATCAGTTGTCACTTGTTCTCTTTCTATCTTCCAACATATATTAAACTGCGTTGTCTGTTCCCTGATTTGTCTACCTCAACGGGTTGACATCAAGGAACTTTTAACAATGGATTTCTGTTTCGGTTGTCAGTATTCTATTTTAATGTTGGTGAAAAGTTGTGAAAATTCTATGATCCCTGCAGAGAGTAAAGAGGACGAACTTGAGAGAGAAAGGGAAGATTCATTACCAAGGCAACAAGTAGTTAAATACTCCAGAAGCCCAGATGAGGGGAGAACCTGAAAATATCTCAGACAACTTCCCAAATTCACATGAAGAGAGATGAGAAACACATTCCAAGATTTTGTTGAAAGATTTTGTTACAATAGCCAATACAATAGCTACTTAATAACAGTAGATTTAGGCATACATGGCATCTGTTTCTTGATCTGCTCTACCTTTGGGGATTGATAGACCCTGAGTTCTATTAGATTTTACCTTTAGTCTAGTTTTTAAGAGTCTACATATTATTTATTTTTAATGAAGTTGTTCTTAGGTTGTTTTAAAATTAAAGGTGGACAATCAATCTCACTGTTACCTTCCAGAGGTAGACACTTTAAACAATAGGTTTTCTTCTTACTGTCTTACAATCTTTAAGCAGGTGATTTAATGTACTTTTTATGTCTCTTCCCTACCCTATGGCTTCTGAACAGATGAGCTGAATTCAGCAATAGCATGGAGACTCTGCCTGGGGGCCTTTTGTTGCTAACTCCTATTCAATAAAACTAAATGTTGAAACATTAACGTTTTATAGATTGCACCCAGAGGAATGATTCTTTGTATTTCCATATCTTCCTAAAAGGAAATTTGAAAAATATCTTCATTATTGATCACAAAAAAGGATCCTAGAAGATCTCAGACATAAATGCAGTCCTTGAGCTCTTCAAAAATATTTAGGGAGTCCGTAATGCCATTATAGCATGACAAATGTAAACTACTATTGTACTGAGAATTGAAACTAATTAAAATTATATTTTGCTTCATAAAGATATAAAAAACCTCTGTGGAATTTTTTTTTGCACAATACAATTTTTGATTGAAAAAAAATCGAAGAAGGACAACACAACTTGGGCAATGCAGCAGCAGACTGAATCTGAATGGTTCCCCTAGCCACAACACAATTACCAGGATTACTATTTGAACAGCAGCCTCAAAGCCAGATGTTCTTACTGCTTGTTCTAAGGCCAAAGTATTAACTCTGGGTTTTGAAATGGCAAACAGGGGCATAATATGACCTCATATACTAGCTCTTTCCTTCCAAGAAGTAGAATTTACAATTACAAAATAAAGTTAAGCAGCATGAGAAGCTTCTTGATTAGGCACAATTGTTCTCCTTCATTCATTTTTTGAGCTATAACACTAGAAAGGTATATTATTGAGGACCTTGAATACTGGCAAGCTTAAGAGGAGAATTAAGAAAGGAGAAAGAGAAGGAAGAGAAGAAATATGAGTATAGAAAATGGTAGGCACAGAGAGGTTAACAACTTATATGTTATTGCTTCCTTTTATAAGAAATGAAATAATGTGGACAAAATTGTTAAGCTGATTTTTGGTTTTGCTGCTCAATTTTTCACTTATCCACTTCTTCCTATCCCATACAAATATTCTGATTCATGTGCATAACACCTAATACAAGCATTTTAAAGGTAGTTTTCTGCACATTTCTGCAACTGATTTTTGTAATATTATGTGGCTTTGTATGCCCTTCTCTCATATCTACAAATTTCGCAAGCACTTCAACTTGCAATCTATTTCATGAATTATGGAAAAAGCAGGTTTTTGTTACAGACTGATGAACTGTGGATTAGAACAATTCCATTAAAAGGTGACTAAATTAATTTCTGCATCCTACCCATATTTTTTTTTTAAATAGACTCGTCTAACTATTTAACTAACTCCATTGTTTGGATCTCCACTGTTTGTAGCCTGAGGCATTTTATATATGTTGTAATTGTACAATCTGAGTTTGGTGCTGCTTCCACTCTTCTAGGTCCTCTTAATGCCAAGGATTTATAAGCAGTTTTGAAAACAAGTATTTATCACTTCCAGTTCTGCTCCAAAAGAAGCACTGTAAATATAATTGGTAGCACAGGATGGTGATTTCTGTAGGTGTAGGATAGATGATTAGACCTGGGAAGGAAACTTCTGCCTTCTACCTCAAGATTTTCCACTTTACCATCAACCAGTCTGAAGAATGGTTTTGCTTCTTTCCTTGTATAGTGAGTTATCAGTTGCTTGTACTTTAATACTTTTCCCCTCTCATTTCAATAAATAAGCAGAGCAAGGAAAAATGTGCTCCCTCCCATTAGCCATTAGTCCTGTCCTAGCAACATGGGAGGATAGTGTTCCAGCAGTGAGAATGTTTAACATTGCCATGAACCTGTAGAAAAAGTTAAGTAGGGCAAGAATTGGTGTATGGATGTGACTTTGTTTGTGCATTAAATCAGACTGTAAAATACCACAACCCAAAAAGTAAAATAACTGAAGCAAAAGTGGAAACTTGTTTAACTAGATTTAATTGATACCAGTGACTTCTTGGCCAATATTAAAACAAGTATTCCTCTCTTTAAGACAGCAGCCTTTACCTTATTAGTGGAGAGTAAGTAACAGGTATGTCACTTGGACTTCTAATCTGGAAGGGAGGGGAGCTAAGAACCTGGTTTCCGAATCTAGAGTGAAGTTCATGAAATACTGTGTGTGGGTGTGTGTATCAAGCTTTCAGTTAAATTCAGTATAAATTAATGTTTTTGCAAAGTATTTCAGTAACATCTGGAAAAATTATCACTAAACAGAATGCAATTTCCCATAAAATAGATGAGTAGATGGTACCATCCTGAAGGACCGAGCCTCATGTGGTATAACTACAGATGAAAATTTGTAACTATATATTACATTATTCCTTTTCTGCGTCATTATTTCATTTTCAGTGCATAGAAGATAAATAGTTTAATCAGTTTCATTTTCTCCAGCATTTGAATTTCTTGCTATTTTGTTTTTGAAGAAATTTAGCAGTATTGGTAAGAATTTTTTTAAGAAACCTCACCAATCCATATACATTGCTCAAACTGAGTTAAGTATAGCTGCTTCTATCATATCTTATTTGCCTATCATGAAATTGTTAAAGATGTGAAAAAATACAGCATCTCTTATATATATAAATACAAAGAGATTTATACCAGACCTTTAAGATCTTAAACTTCTATGTCTGGATGGATAAATCTGACAGAATTTATTTGTTCTTTTTTTCTTTGTCATCAAATCTTTAATTCCTTCTGTCTTCCATATGTATGAGTAATTTTCATTTATTCATCTCTCTTCTGTATATTTACAAAACTCCAGAGACAGGTTTCTTTCATCTTTCATTCTGGATGAGGTTGCACAATCTAGACTCATGTCTCAAAGTTAAGGTAAGAGCCGTGATTAGGTGAGCCTTTGCACACCTTCATATGGTATGACAGTTTCACCCAATCCTGGATCAGGAGCTCCTTACTCACTGTCACCCATGCCCTAGTAACCTCTTGTTTAGACTACTGTAACACATTCTACATGGGGCTGCCCCTGAAGAGCATTCGAAAATTTCAACTGATGCAGAATGAGGCAGTGTGGGTAGTAAATAGTGCTAAATATATGGCACATGTAGCACCACTACTGCATGAGCTGCATTAGTTACTAGTATGTTTCTAGATGCAATTTAAGGTGCTGGCATCACCTTTAAAGTCCTATATGGGATTGCCTTTTTCCAAAAGTCTCTACCCATCCAATTCAATCCAACAGATTGGAATGCTGTAAATCCTATCAGTTAAAGAGTATTGGCTGGCAGGGACAAGAAGACAGGCCTTTTCTGCAGTAGCCCCTGCTCTATGGAATATCCTCCCCTGGGAGATTAGAAGGATCTCGAACTTATTGGACTTCCATAAAGCTTTAAAACCCTGCTGTGTTCCTCAGTTTGGGGTGCTAAATGTGTTAAAGTCCCCATTTCCTGGCTTTACTGTTAACTATTTAAATATCCCAGCTGCTGTGTATATTTATTTTGGAAGGTTTTTATTGTTCTTATTGTTTTTAAAATTAAATGTTTTTAAATGTTTTTTAAATTGTTGTAAAGTCTTGGAATAGCAAGCTACCCAGAGTCATTGATTGAGATAGGTGACTATAGAAACTGGATAAATGATTGAAAAAACCTTTATAGGTTAAGTTACAGTATATAAATCAATAGTTTTGCTTTGCTATAAAGGAAATATACTGGGATAATAGAACAAGTGGCTGTAATGATCAGAACAGTAAAAATGAATTGTCAGTTTTCTTCCATGCAGCAAATGGATAAGTCACTGAACTCTATTGTTAGACAGAACTTAATCCAAGAAACAGTTATAAACATATCGTACCTGCCCTAAAGATGATTTATACAGAAAGTTCTCATCTTTAGATAGTTCTTCTAACATATAATTTACTTCTTTCAGAAACATTTAAACTAGCTACTTGATTCCTGATTCAGTTTAACTCAGTATCTCTTTTCATATTTCCAGAAACATCCTTGTAGCAATTAATGTCTTGGTTGCAGTTATCTAGAAAAACACACTCACTGATTTTGCTTATTGCAAAAATTATAAACACTAGTCTCCTAAATAAATTTCCAAATTATTCCACATAAAACAACTCCAGAATATTATATTGTGGGGTATAAAACAATCCCAGAATATCTAATATAATTGAGGCTACCACTATTGTGTAGTGCATTTTCAGTGAGATCTGACCAGTTCATAATTTTGGCTGAGTACAAGGATAGAAATCCAAGAATATCTTGACAATTATGAAATCCCTTTATGAACAATCCCTTTATGATTATTGGCTTGTTTTGTAGCAAGTGAAAGCAGAAAATTTCTACATGGTCAATTTTCTTTTGTTCTGTGCAATCCACTGGGTTTATAATGGCTGTTGTCTGTGCTCAGAAACACCATATACTAGCAATTCTTCATGTTTAGGGGTCACAATGCTGTGCTTACAATTCTTAATACTAAACAAAGGAACTTTGGGAAAGACAATCCATTGATTTAGGGCTGTATTGTAGTATCACCAATTCAGCAATAGCTTCCTCCATTCTATTACTTATGCTTCATGTTAGTTTACTGTATATTGACAAAAATTTAATTCATTAATTCATGAATGCCTTCTAAGCCATATCAGTTTCATCCATGAATGAAATGCCATATCTAAAGTATGAAAAACTTTTACATTATGAATAACCTTTCTATTTTATAGAATGGAACATAGGTCAAACAGATTCTGCCACTATGGATTCATCTGCATGTTGAATGACATCTTTAAGTTGGTCTGCTACAAGGACTTCCTGTGTTTGGTATATTAGTCAAGTGGTTTAGCAACAGCTGCTGTCTGTTAGCTTTCAGTGATGCCAAGAAATGGCAGAACATTAATTATTTCAGCAGTCTCTTTCAAAGCCTGCTATAATTCATAGCTTTGTCGATCAATTAAGTACTTCTAGAAGAAATGTGCAAAACATACTGTGCAGAGAACTGCTGATTTCAGGAGATCTGTGTCCAAACCAAAATACATGAATTTCAGATGTTTTGATTAAAAACAAGATTATTCTGGAAATGAAGTTCTAGGCAGAAGTGTGGGAGAATAGTGGGAAAAGATCAAGGAGATAGTGTCTCAGGGTAAGCAAGAGAAGAAAGAAAGGGATGGTACTGAGAAGATCATTGGTAGGCCAGCCAGTAGAATATACTGTGCTGTGGACTTGTTCCTCACTGCTGAAACCACAATAAAAACAGACATACAGGCCAGTATGTGAGCAACTTCTGAGGGAGATGGAGAGAAGGAAGATGTTGGAAATATCAGAAAACATCTTGTTGGGATATGCTGTCCTGGGACATCAGCAATATCTAATGAGGAAGGAGGAATGGAAGAGAAGGGAAGATGATCAAGAAACAAGCAGGCCAAGAGAATATGTGGTGGTGGCCATGACAGTGGCTGAAAGGAGACATTGCTGTTTGGAGGTATTAATATACCCACAATTCAAATAATTGATTTCACCAATCTGCTTATCAGAATATTTCCCAGTCTGTTATGCTGAATTTGCTGTGAGAGTCAAATAAAAATTCCTGTGATTTGAGCGAACTAGTGAGCTTTGTTATCTGCCCTTGAATTTCTGAGGAGACCTTTTTCAGAGCCTAACATAACATAGGAAGCAAAGAGTTACAAAAATATATTTTCATTTGCATAGTAATCTTTTCCATAATTGCTTTTTATGAGCAGGGCAGCACTCTGATTTCATTAATTTGACGCAGGCTTTTGTGTTTAATTCACCATAGTATCTGAGGATGGATATTGGTTTTAAGACTTCCTGTTGACCATTTTGTAATTGTACTGCTTTGCTTCATGAAACAGAAAATGAAAATTGTGATGGACTTTTAAACTATCTAGTGAGAACTTTGTTTTTCTTCCAAAAATAACCATTTTTCTTTTACTGAAGACACATTTTAAAACAAATATACCAAATATTGAAAAAACAAGTCAAAACATTTCCAATGTTCCCAGCTTATACTTGTCCTGCTCATTTTCTTCCTTGATTAAAGGCAGATAATTCTTCTCAGGAGATATGCTGACTGCAACTAGACTCATAGGGAGCTCTCAGATTGGCAGCAGAAATGCCACTTCTGCAGAAACAACATTTCATATTGCTATAGCAACAGAATTATAGCATCCTTTCCCAAAAATATGTTGGATTCAGACATAGTTCTACTTCAGGTAAGTCCACTTAAATCGTGTTGGTTTCAATCGGCCTACTTTAAAACAGAGTAAATCCAGAGTCAATATGCATATTAGTTTGGTCTGTAGGAAAGGATGCTGTCTATTCCTTGTAACATAAATTTTTCATTTTCTTGATCTGATTATTTGCCTCTGATAAATACTTTAGTAAGGAAGACATTAAATATGACGGTAACATATGTGTGCTGAGGTTTGGAGAACAACAACAAAGAATGGTAAGTTTGTAAATACTCATGTTCATCTGAATTAGATTTCTTTGTTGAGCAAAGTATCCAAAGAACTTTTTAGGAAAACATAAGTGAGTTCTGAAACATAACTTTGCAACACATTCTAAGCTTTCCTACTAGTAGACACAAAAAGAAAATATGCTGCTTAGACAGCTATCATATGGAAGTCCACTGCTTCTCTAGAGCATTAGATGAATTGTTGAGAATCCAGGGCTAATGGAAAAATATTCTTCAAGCAGAGAACTAAGTTGATAAGTCATAGAATTAAAGACACTGATCATTTTTGCCTAAAGCAAATATTGTATTCAAGACAAACTTACAAACCTCTGCCAACCCTTTGAAATACCAAGCATATTTCTACAACAGGTTTTTTTAAAGAAGGTTGGTTTAGTTTCTAAGAAGGGAAATTCAAATTCCTACATGACCTATTTAGCGCAAAGTTACATTGTAATCTAAATCAGAATAGAATGTGGATATACTGTAAGTCAATTTTTGATCAGGTCATACCTAGACATGTCCTTTGATTAAAATTATAATCTCTCAAGTAAGGTCAGGAGTCTATGTTCATCATACTTCTACAAGATTAATTCATTTGAATTAATTGAATTAAAATAAATTGGATCTGATTTTAGATTATATTTGTGTAAAAGCTGCATTAATATTAATAGATTTCTGAAGATTTACAAACTGGGTTACAGTTTAAAAAGCAAAGCAATACACAGAACAATTAGGTACATTTGGGAAAATTCAACCATGACTGGCCTTTTTCTCTTCTCTATATATGATTTGCCAAATAACCAAAATCTTACTCATTCACTAATTACTATAGGTTTTGCTTTGTTAATGTACATACATACATAGATGTCAGTACCTTCAAAAATTCTTAGCATTCATAGAGTTGTTCAGAGCTCAAAAGGGCAACTTGCATCCTATGATTTGCATGGAGAACTTTATTTGCTTGCTTATTTGTTGACTTATCTTCAAGGCCATGACACTCCAGATGACTTTGGGTGGCTTCACAGAATTTAAAACTGCTTCTGTATTTGTGGGCTGTTGATTCCTTAGAGAACAAATCACTCATATGAACCAACCTACCAATTGTCTTACAGATAGGGAAAGATTTATTTTTATTTATCTAATTTATATAGCTGCCCATTCCACCAAAAGCAGCACTGTATTATTGAAGAAAGATTAGGTCCCTTTCTCAACAAAAATCCACAGTGTGAATACAATAAATAAATAGACAGGTATGATGGATGATGGATGGATGGAGAGATGAATGGATGCAGCTATTTTCTTACTAATAATTCAGCTCATGACTCACCTTTTGTTTTCAAAGCAGCAGCAATCTCAACCAGCATTTGACCCAAAACTTTCAGAAAGCCTAGGATGAATATCTGTGTATCAATGTGAACAATCCTCAGACCCAGAGCCAAGACATTTGCCTATCCTTGATTTACAGGGTCAAAGAATATAACAGTATTATCCTGGTTATCTTTTTAATAAGCCAGTAAAATAAATCATTTCTTATTCATTTCATGAAAGTGGAACAGGCATTATAGATAGAAGATCAGAGACTGGCTAAGGGTATTTAATTAATTCAATGGTGAAACAAAATTTCTATCTGTGGAAATTGATCTGATGTTGTGAAGATCCTTAAAAATGTGACAATTCTCACAGGCTTTCGATAAGGTGGCTGTGGAGCCTGTATGCTGGAGTTCCAGATTACAAACTGTAATCTTCCTCCAGTCACTGTAGTATCCTCTAATCTAATCAAATCTTCTAATCAAGCAGTCTCAAGGACCTTTTTCATTTTACCAACATGTCTTTAAACAATTCTCAACATAAAATTAACAATGGAATTCTGTACCAAACTCATAGTATGTTCATCATGGTTATTTTCAGTGTAAGATTTCTATTTGAATTATCTAATCATAAATAATTGAAATATTTTGCTTGTTTGCATAATTTCTAAATTATGTTATCAGTTGCCCCTTTTATTATTAATGCAATATTTGGGAGCTTCTGTATATTTTACTGATTATATTACATGAAGAGGAAAATAGTACTGAAATGAATGTAACATCTTTTTGGAACAATTTTAATAAAAATGGAATAATTTGATTCAATTCTACATGGAATTATGGTATTATACACATATGAGTGTAAGATTTAAGATGAAAGAAATGAAAATAATCAACATTTTTTTAAAAAAAAAGTAAACCTGGAAAGAACTCTAACTACCCTCCCCCATTTAAATACAAGTAACAATAAAATCCTGTTGTTTTGATTTGTAATGTTTTATTATGAATTAGTTTTTAACTAATAGAGGTAATCTAATGCAAAAAAAGGTTTGCTTTTAATTGTTTCCACTGTTATCAGGCCAGTTAAGTTTAATAAACAAGCAAATAAAGCTGGTAATTT
>JANHZU010004135.1:145471-156813 GCA_032468055.1 Acrochordus granulatus | reverse complement strand
TCCATCTAATTTTTCCTGAGTTAAACAAAAAAAAAAGGGACTTAGAGAAAATAGAGGAATTTCTTCTTGACTCTTTCCTCAAGAGCCCCTTTTTTCGATCTATTCACATGACCAACATCTAATGATTGTCAAATCAGAAGTCTGAGCAACAGCCAAGATTTAAGGCAAAGCAGTCTTTGGTGTCTATAGTTTCAGGTGTTTTCCAAAATTATGGCTAAGAGAAAAAAACTAGATAATTAATTTGCAAAATAGAATGTAATAATAAAACAATAAAATTTGATCTGAAAGATACTTTCTTGAAGATGGACTAGACTTCTGCCTTTTCTTCAGTCATTCTGCTGTTCTACAATCCATATTTAGGGTCACAGAATTGGAAGAAACCATATAGGCCCTCAAGCCCAACCTCAATTGGCATAGATCTGGATTTGAATTGTAGGGCTTATGCATTCAGATATGCAGTGTCCTTTACCCTCTTTTTGAAGACAAGGACATTTGCTCTTTCCCCATTATCTGGCACTTTTACAGTTGTCTAGGATTTCTCAAATATAATTTATTTATTTAGCCTGACTACCATTAGCCAAAAAGCACAAAGTAGCTAGGAGTCAGGTAGTATATAAATATAATAATAATCTTACTGAATACCAGAAAGAACAAAGTAGCTTATAAGAAATACCAAATGAAAATAGAGAATATGAATGGCAAGGCAAAATATTCCATGGCCAATGCAAACTTCTGGCTGCACAAGACCAAATTTTTAGAACAAATGCATACAAAGCCAGAATTAAGAAGACAGCAACAGACAGCAAATTCTGCCTCTGCAAAGAAGCTGATGAAACCTACATAGTTAGCTGATGCAAGAAGATTGGATAGCCTGACTACAAACAACAGTATGACAAAGTAGAATATCTGCAAGAAATACAATTTGCTTTCAAGCAAGAACTGGTGGATTGTAAAACAGGCAAAGTAATGGAAAATGAAGAAACTAAATTGCTCTGGGACTTTAGAATTCAAATATACAGGTGCCTGCACAAAATACCCCAGACTTAACAACTGTCAAATAAAAGTAAAAAAAAATCTGGGTAGTAGATGTTGAAGAACCTGGAGACAGCAGAATAGAAAATAACAAATACCAAGACTTGCAGCAGAAGTAGAGGATTATTACAAAATAAAGCAAAGTTAGTACCAACAGGAATAGGCATCTTGGATGCAATCCAAACAATTTGGAGCACCACTTGAACACCACCTGTACCTCACTGATAGATAAAATCACTATCAGTCAGTTGCAAAAGACAGCTTTATTTATAACAACTTACATCTTGTGATGATGCCTTTAACACCTCAAATAGCACCTGCCTATCTTAGATTTTTGGGAAGGACCTGATAGGTGGATAAATTCAGTCTAAACATCTGACTGTACAACCAACCATAATAATAATAATTTGTGCAAAAGATCTTTTGGTCACAATCTCTACCAGCTGTTTAAGCAGGGAATTTATGAGTCAGGAGGTCTCACAGACTGCAAACTTACTGTTTTTAGGAGAGAAAACCCCCGTCAAAGCCAGAGACAGTACAATCCTGGAATCAGTCAGCCTCTAAATCTATAGCCATTCAATCTTCTCTGGATTGAGTCTGAGTCCAAATCCTATCAGCCTTCAGGCACTGAATCAAGGCTTCTACCCCATCTATAAATGGGCCTGGTACATAACAGTGTCATCGACATATATTGTGGATATTTCACCTTAAATTTGCAGAAGATCTTTCTTAAATGTATTCAACATGTACTGTAAATGGCAGAAAGGATATGGAAAAGGACTGAATCTTCAGGTATGCCATAACAACCATGTGTCCTACCTACCCTAACAATCATCCTCTGGACCTACCAACTCAGATAGGATTAGAATCACAGTAAATTTTTTAACTTAACCAAAAATGAATGTTCTGAAGGTTACAATTTTGCAACAAACAGCACTTTGTAATTACCTGAAATTGTTTCAAAACATTAAATTATTAAAACTGCTGAGAAAGATTTAGTGATCTAAAAAATGGTTAGAGAGCCATGTTACAATATACCCTGCAGATGTTACCATTTTGTATTTATGTATTCCCCTAAGAAACAGAATATCATTCAATTTAACATCTGGATGCAACTTTAGCATTAATTACTATAAATATTATTAAATTGTTCTCCTTAAGGTGAATTACTTCTCAGAAATGTTCTTTATAACCTAGACAACATAGGGTAGAAAAAGCATACTCTTCTCTATCATTCAAAAATATGAATTACATAGTCAGTACATTTTCCTGTTGTTGCATGGCATATGTTGAATGTGTGCAAATGTAAGTGAAGGTATGCTTGTGCCCATGTGTATGAATGCACATGAACACATACATATTTATTTAAAAGTATTCATAAGATTAATTCCAATATTAATATGCATTATCAATCTGATTTTTTAAAGCTAGTAGATTAGTACACTATAGAATATTTTCTAGGTTGTATACTATCAGAAATATAATGAAAGGTAACAATATTTTTTCAGTAATCCTTATGTACTCATATATTTTAGATTTAGAACTCATTAGATCTAGAGCTTCAATCTGTTTATGCTGGGAGTTGTTCAGTAATCTATTTTACCATTGAACAGGACAGACCTACATAATTCAATGAGCTCTTCCCCCCCTCTTAAAATTTGGTACTAAATTATACCCTAGCAATTCACATATTCACAACTATTTGGAGAAAATTCATTGAGTTTCCTCAGTTTGTCTGTGATAAATTATGACAGGAGATCTTGAACTGGAACACCAGTTTATAAATAATGAGACATAATGATTGATTCAGGATACTCCATCTTAATATATTATTTTGTTTTAATCTGTTCTTTTTGTTTTTATTTTTATTACTCTGCTATATACCTCCCAGAGATTCACAACTGAGGCAGTCTACAATTATTGTTAATGAATAAAGAAAAATACCTACCTCGAGACAATTTAATTTTTGAGGTAAAATGTTATTAATCATAGTTATAATATTATAGTTTGTGAACAATTAATTTGCTGATTCAAAAAATTTCCATTTTTCAAATATAATATTAGCATGACCTATTTAGAGTTGTTTTGGAAACTTAGAAAACAAATATGAGCATTCTAGAGTTTCCAAATGCATAATAGGTACAAATCATGATATAGGTCACTTTTCAAGCAAAATAAGGCAAAACATTTTTACCGTTTTTTTCCCAGCACATTTTGATTAAAGTAATAGAATTCAATAGATATTTGAACAATTGGAAGCCTATTGATAACCTTGATTGAGTTTGGAATCTAAACCATCAGATCTGGTTGTACTTCAATATGAGATTCAGTGAGAATCCCAAACTTGTAGACTTGACTGAGAAGTTAAAAATTCAACAATTTTGAATTTGAAAGAATCTGAAGAAGACAAAATCACATTTGTGATGTTGCCAAGGAAATTACATTGAAATGTCCATGAAATCATTACAAGTGACTCAAAGAAATGAAGAAGCTGTTATTAAGTAAGAAGGAAGGAAGGAAGGAAGGGAGGGTGTTCTAAGGCAGGGGTTCCTAAACTCTTCAGCTCAATCCTTTCATGAAGTTTCATCAAACCCCAAACATTAATTATACAATAATTTAATAAATGTTTCTTTAATAGTACTACAAATCATCATCACCATCAGCAATAATACTTGGATTGACTTTTGGGGGTTGATATTGACCACTTTGGGGAACCCTGATCTAAAGAACGACGTTAAACATAAAATTAAAGATAAGAAATCATACACTGTATGACTATATTGTTTTTCATTTTCTGACAGGACTTCAATTATACTAACAGAAAATATTATAGAACTGTTTTTGATGCAAAGCATTGTTTGAATTTGGAAATCTGTTGCTGCAAAAATGGTAAAGGTAAGGCTTACTTCTTCCAACAATGTATTACAGTATCTACCTTCCTTTCCAGCTCCCATTATAGGCATATTTGCACTTACCATTTAGAGTGTTCCTCTCCTACTCATGCCATTTTAGTTCTTACCACTTTTTAAAAAATCTTGTCCCAACAGAGACATTTTGGCAACAGTTTACAAGGTATTCAGTCCATCATTTTGTCATCATCATGGTTAAGAAAAACGCTTTGAAGACATATACAATACTCTTTATGAAAACATAACCAGAATACTGATTATATGGTTTAAACTGATTGTGAAGATGATATAAATTTTTACCATACCTGTTTCATATGCCTACTTGGAATTGTAAGTAACAATTGTAAGTGATATTCCAGTTAGTTTCTACTAACTATTAAAGTGTTTTGTGAATTCATAGTCTTTTTGTCCAGGCAACTGTTGTAATTATGTTTGTTAAATATATCAGTATTTTACTCAAGCTTACAGAAACAGCATCTCTTTTTCCTTCCCTTCCTCTCCCTCTGACCACAGCAGCAGATTCTCACCTCTTGTTACTCTGTTAATCAGTCATTTCAGAAATGTCTTTGGCTCGGAATTGATTTTGCTGACATAAACATGAATAGTGTTAGATGTTAGTGTCAATGCCAATTTTGCTCTTGACTGTTAGATGTAAGAGCTGCAGCCCTAGCTCTTTCAGCACAACTGAAACATGTTGTATGATTGCTAAATGCAGTATATATATTAGCTGATTTTCTTTACTCTTTCAGATTATCTGCTAACACTTATTAATTCTATTAACCTGAGGTATCTATTTAAGACTATTCAAAGACTTATTTAGTAACTTTCACATGTGCAGAACTTCCACAGCATCCAGGAGAGGCTATGTCATAAAAATCTTCTTCACTCAATTATTGCAAACAGCTATTTCTGCCTCTTTTATTGCATGAATTGAGATCCAGCCACTTTAAAATAAATAGTAAAAAAAAGGTAAAGGTTTCCCCTATCAGTTGTGTCTGACTCTAGAGGGCAATGCTCATCTCTGATTCACAGTCAAGGGAGCCATAATTTGTCTGAAGATGCTTCTGTGATCATGAGGCCAGTATGATTATATGCCAAGGCTGTTACCTTTCTCATCAAAGTTGCTATCTATTTATCTACAGTGGAACCTTACAAGATGAGCGCTTCACAAGATGAGATTTTCACAAGATGAGCAAAAAAAATTAATACAATTTATTCCATTAGACGAGTGGTGACTCACAAGACAAGCAAACTTCACACAAACTTACATCAGTCAGCGCGCATATTTCCCATTCAGGCAGCAACCACACGAGAGTTCTGCTGACGCTGCCACATGCAGTTTACTCCATTACTGTCCAGGCAGCAACCTCACGAGAGTTCTGTCAATGCTGACACATGCAGTTTACTCCATTATTGTCCATGTGCTGTACTGTGAGACATTGCTGAGGGAAAAGGGAAAAGGCCCTTTTGCCTCAAGTGGCGGCAGCAGTGGATCCTCAGAGCCAGCAGGGGGCGCTGGAGAGCAGCCTGCCTAGCAGCAGCCAAGGCTAGAATCTGCCTGGAAGCAGATCTATGAGTGCTGGTTAGTTTGTTCTAGTTCTGCTTCATATTGTGTGTTAATCATTGTTACTTGTTTCAGATGTTAGGGACAATCATTTCTACATTAACTTCTGTTGAAAATTATTTTTTGGTGAATATTTTTGGGGCGTGGAACGGATCATCCAACTTTCCATTGTTTCCTTTGGGAAACCTCATTTCACTTTAAGAGCATTTCACATTAAGAGCGTTCTTCCAGAACGGATTAGTCTCGTCTTGTGAGGTTCCACTGTATTTGCATTTTTACGTGCTTTTGAACTGCTAAGTGGGCAGGAGCTGGGGCAGATAATAGGAGCCCACCTCGTTAGATGGTGCTTGGATTTTGAACTAGAGTTGCTGACCTGGCTGACAAGCCCAGTCAACCTTTAATAAAAAAAAAAGCCAATAAAAAGTGAGGTCAATCCAATGGTTTATACGAAGCATCAGTTCTTTTGTTGCTTTGTCTTTGGAAGAAGAATATTTTCATGAAAATATGTGTGCGTATGCTGAATAACATATTGTTAAAATTAATTGGCTTTATTCTTCCACTTTAGCTTGATTTGGAACCTATAAAAATAATTTGTGAAAATGCTTCAGACATTCCCCTATCCCACTCCCAATCCTCATGAAAATAAAATAGAGGCAAAAGGTAGCATACTTAGACTTGCATGATTCTGTTACAATTACATGATTCTAATACAAGTAGCTTTATACTGTCTCATCTACTTGATTGGGCTGACAGGTACTGAGAAGTAGTAAATTGGTAGACCTTAATCTGATATCATATATGGAATAGCACTGACTACAAAGGAAATCATGAAATGTAAATTCTAAACCTGAAGTCAAAGTTTTGATTCAACTGAAGCAATACAAATATAAAAAAACAATGGAATCAAAATGATATTAATATTTTAAATGAATGAAAAATAACATGATCTCTGAGTGCTTGTTTCCGATGCTAAAATCTATAACTGACACAAAGGAACGCACATTGTTGAATTCAAATGTTAATCAGATATGGATGCAAAATAATTAACCATGCTTCATGTTTTAAATTGTATACTTTAAAAAAAGCCAGAAAATTTTTGTCTAATACTTGTATTTAATTTAATATGGTTACATATAGAATCACCTTGGAATCAAATTCAACTCCTGGTGACTTACATAGAGACAACCATTCAATTGCTCTCATGTAACATTTGCCATTGCTCTTCTACTAGGATTTAACTCCCTGAATTATAACAGACTGTTATAGAAACTGTTGTTTATGAAGTACTGATTTACTTAAATAGGTCTCTATTAAACTGCCTCATATTTTAGTTGCAGAAGAAGAAATCATATAGCTCTTTCTGTGTAACATTACATGCAACAGAATTGAAACTTGATAAATTGTGGTGCTGGAGTATCCCTTGGACTGCAAGATCAAACCAGTCAATCCTACAGGAAATAACCTTGATTGTCCACTGGAAGGACAGATACTAAAGCTAAAACTCAAATATTTTGGCCACCTGATGAAAAGAGAGGGCTCATTGGAAAAGACTGTGATGCTGGGAAAGATTGCGGGCAAAAGGAGAATGTGATGGCAGAGAATGAGATGGTTAGATAGCATCATCGATACAATGAACGTGAATTTAAGCAAGCTCTGGGAGACAGTTGAGGACAGGGAAGCTTTGTGTACTATGGTCCACAGAGTTGTGAAGAGTCATATATGACCTAGCGGCTGAACAACAACAAAAGCAATTCAGAAGAGGATTATTTGCTCTTGTGATTTCCACAAGTGTACCTTTTTTCTCACTTTGAATCATTGCAGGATAAAACTTCAGATTAGAAGTTGATTTTACTTCAACACCACACTTATTTTCAAAGATATACTATATATCAAACATAATATACATACTTGATGACCAGTAAAAAAAAACATTTAGAACTAAGGATGGATCTCAATCTTATTTATCACATAAATAATATTAATATATGATTTCTTAAAGAAAGCTTGAAATATGTATGTGATAAAAACATTCCTATTTCTTACCTACATTTCCAGTCATTAAGTACGAATTCTGGAAATCCATCATTCCCATTCCAACAATGTGTATAAAATCTTCAATCACCTGCATTAATTCTATGGAGCCTTGGTAGATCTTTAGGGGAAAAAAGATCTCACACTCAGTAACTGCAGGATCTCAGTTTGTACAATAGTTACCCTCAGCATAAGAAAATGAATAAAACCTTCAATAGATGAGTTGTTTCTAAAGGTGCCTTTTCAGCAACAAAACATGCTGAAAAGAGCAAGCTCCACCCACCCATCCCAGAAAAATCTATAATGGACTCCCATATTTGCACTAAAAGGTAGGGGGATATTTTGGAATATAATGAGGGTTATATGAGAGTCAACTGGGACAAGAAGAAGTGGCTTGCTTGAATCTCCTGCTGAATTTAGCACAGTTATTTTTATTCAATGAATACATTTCAGTCATTTTAGTGCAATTTACCTTTCAGTAAGAAACCAAATTGAAAATGTGTTAAACTTATTAGAAAAAGAATAGCATTCTGACTTTCCCATCCATGGAGAGGAGTTATAAAAGGCAGTTAAGTATTTAGTTGGGGGAAAAAGAATGTCACCTCTCTCCACTTGCTGAAATTACAACAAATATCCATCCTTATGGCTGCTATTAATGTTTAAAAACCAAAAGATGAAATAGCAATTGAGTTAATTGTGCATTATTTCTGACTGACCTTTACATGCTAAGCTTACATATAAAATTTACATATGTATATGTTTTTACTATTGGAGAAAAGTGGAGAAATGTTTACTCAGTGCTAGCTGTTTTAAAATATGTCTTTAAAAAACCAGTGTAACATATAATCCTAAAACCCTACTAAAGAATTTCTGAAAGTACTCCTGCTAAATATATCATCTCATAAATCATAAAATATGCATAAACAATTAGTATTTTCATCTAATGACAAATTATATAAAACCAGTTGTTTCTTTTCTGACAACTTGACTTCTTATGTTAACTTTTAAGCATTCTGAATTAAATAGTGCAAACATGCTAAGGCTGAGACTAACAAGGGAACATCTGCCAATTACAAGTTAATGTCCATAAAACTATATGAAAAGAGCACTGATGGACCAGACCAAGTATCTATTTGGCCTTCTACCAATTATGTACAAGCAGAAAATGAAGCCTGAGTTTTCTTTTGATCTTCAATAAAATTAAGTTGCCCTTCATTCTATAAGTTCACGAACACTAGCAATTATTTATAGCCTTGAATCCTGTATTTCAACCAGGCCAAGTGTCTCTTGTAAGACTAAATATATGCATTGTCATTAGAGGCTCAGGCGACCTTTGGGGCTAGCTCAGCCCCTATAATCTTTAATTGATGAATCAACAACCATCCTTTAAGGCAGAAAAGGGGGAATGTCAACAGCAAATGAGACATTTACCTGCTGTGCGTCTTCCCATTTTTCTTTGTTTTCCTCATCCAGAAGGTTGCTAACTATTTGAAAGAAGTTCTGAAAATTCAAGGAGACAATTAGTTTTTATAAAAAATATGATGCATCAAAACAACAAAACAATTAATGAAAAATATGATGCAATCCTACATAAACATCATGTATTCTATAGTCCAAATCTGATCATAAGCCATTTCCCTACATCAGGAGCAATCAATATGGAACCCTCCAACCATTAGGGACATGTATCCCATGGTTATTTAATTCTGACTCTATAGGATAGGACTAAAGAAAGATTAAGTCCAAAATATGAGAAATTCCCTGATTTCTTCCCTAAATCAAGGAAAGTCATGGGTTTGTTATTGAAGTATGCTTTTATATGATAAACAGTAATGATGTTGACAACATTAGAATATTTGTCATGATAATCAAATGTATTAGTCACTGAGTTTTATTAGTCACTGCTACTATTCAGCATACATTCTGTTGCTGTTGCGATTATTAGTCTCTGTGTAAGCTAGATATTTTAAGAAATCAGATCCATCTGTTATGGCACCTGCCTTATGGAACAGTCTCTCAAGATCCACAGGTTCCCACCTTTATGGCCTTCAGGAGGACTGCAATGACCAGGCTTTTCCTTCAGACATTAGGTCAGGATTTGAGTTTCAATATCTCACTTTTCTGTATTTATACTATTTTTGCTATCAGCTTGAAGAATGTTAAGTGATCTTATGCGTACAATAAAGTTTCATATTAAAATAAATAATTTTTAATATGAAACTTTATTGTACGCATAAGATCACATAAAATAATTCTATAGTGATCAGACAACATAATAAAATCCAGTGTCATGTCTTGTCATGTCTTCCTTACTCTTGTCAGCTTTATGTAAAATTTGTAATTACTGAATAAAAGTATCAGAAACTTTTCCCCCTTCCTAGTTTTAGCAGCAAAATCACTTAGTGCTGATGTCTTCCTTATCAATGAGTCCTCTCTTTTCCATTTCTCTTCCATTCCTCATTATTTTCTCCTTTCCATGTTTACCCTTCAGGTAGCTACACTTTTTAGTCTATAAGGTAGAACAGTGAAGAAGCTCACTGGAGTCTTCACACCCTAGGCCTAACTCTTGCCCTAGAGTAGTAGCTCTAGGGAGAGACTAAATTTGCATCTTCCCAGTATGCAGACATATGGCTGTCAGAACTGTGTTACTCCCTGGAAATTACTGTGCAAAAATCCTTGAAGATAAATCAGTTTCAGAGTTTATAGACAAATTTAAACATTATTTAAAGAAAAGTAAAGGTAAAATTGTAGAATAACTCATTTTAGCTTTAAATATTATAATGTAAATTATTACTGCTAGATAAGATAAATTACTATGTTGTTATAATCTAGAAATCCATCAATTGTAAATTAAAAGAAAAAATCAAATTGGAAATGTAAAAGTAAATATAACAATTGAAGCAGACAACAAAATGGTGCTGATCCATTGCCAATAAGGGAAAGCCAAATTTTAGCTGATTCTCTGTACATTTATTTCAAATTGACAGAAAATTAAAATGAGCAAAATCATCACTGCTTTGCAAATCAAACTGAAATCTCCCACTCAAATAGGTAGTACTAGAAGTGGTAAAGATAATGGAAACTGGGAAATATTTATTCATCAAATTTATATAGCCTTATATAGTATAGCCAATTTCAGTAAAAGTTTTTTCTATGTTCATCAAAAGCAGTGTAATCGATTGCTACATAAGTCTGTTTAGGATTAATGCTATGCAAAATATGTTCTGTATACTTGCTTGTGTTCAGTAAAGCTTACATTTCAATACACAATTTTATGTATAATCCTAAATAAATTGGTTCATTTGGTTGAGCAAACTTAACTCTAAGTAAATGAATGTTCATCTGAGAATAAAAAAAATAACCTAATTTTGAATGAATCCATCATGCTGATTGACTGATGCAACAGATCAACCAATTTAAAATTACTATTTAGCAAATTACAAAGTATAGTGTCTTCTGCCTGGTGAAAATACAAACTGAAATAGAAAATATAAATTTTTCAAATATTTTGACTTTGATCTTTTACTGTCTATATTTTGTTATCTTCCGTATTGTAATATCTTTTAAATAATTACATATCACAGCTGGTGGTCTTTTCATCACTATTTCCTTTCAATCATATTCCAAGTATTTCATTACTGTGTAGATACATATAGTTCATGTGATTTGGGCAACAGTATGTTGACTTGCAAAACAGTCTTTTGCCTATGATCCTAGCTTGAATAGAACAACATGAGCAAACTTGAAGTAAAACCAGGTTTTGGTTGCATTTAATGAGATACTAGACAAAATATACTCAAAATAAC
>JANHZU010004135.1:129238-145371 GCA_032468055.1 Acrochordus granulatus | reverse complement strand
ATGCATAAAAAGTCATGCTGGATTACAGCTTAAATAGCATTATACAGCACATTAGTCACAGAACAATTTATGAATGATAATTTATAATTTTATTTTCAAAATAGTACACCACATATTTAAAAAATACACCTGAATTTCATGATAAAAATTAATTACCAATAAGTCATCTGGGATTCCTGTCAGGATTTTATTTTAATGTACTTTATGTTCTGCCTTGCCTAGAATGCAAAATAAAATGATAGGAAGACATATTCCAGTTCTGACTTTGCTTAAGTTTCCTTTGAAAAATGACATAGTATAATATTTTTTTTCAAAATTTAGGTATAATTTTATTGAAAAATTCTAATAGAATCACTGCATGTTTATCTAAGGACAATTTTGTTACATCATATAAAAATATTTGTCACTTAGTAATTAGAGTGATCCAGTGAAAGGCTACTAATTAGGAAATATCATATGATCTAAATACTTAGTCAACAGCAAGAAGTTCCAAAGCATCATAGTTATGGTGCTTTGTAGGATAGCAAATTACACAAGTGGATCAGCAACACTCCAACACTTACTACTTTGGCTGATCCTAATCAGTTGAATTCCAGGCTGTGCAGCATTTATGGATGCTCATTTATTTCGCTGCATTTTTATGTGCTTATATCTCACCTGCTTTTATCTCACTGAATGTTCCAGATCTTTAACAATAATTAGAACATAAAATAATATAAATCAAAAATGAAAGTCAGAGTTAGGATTATTAACAAATAAAAGCCTTTAGAAAAAGTATGTTTCAGTTGCTCATACAGAAAGAGACAGCAGAATTAAACATAAAGCAATACAAGCTTGTCTCCAGGTGGTTAAAGTTTATTGGGTTTTGTACTTGGGTTTTTATTTCTATAAGCAGCCTGGAGTCACCCTGAGTTGAGTAGCCACATACATTTTCTTAATAATTAATAAAATAGATTCCATAGTGAGGACCACTTCCTTTCAGGGAAGATTGTCCTTTGTGCAAAATAAAGGGTCTGGAAATTTAGGGTAGCAGGGAGTTCACAAGGGCCGTTCCTACTGATCTTACTATCTGGACAGATTTGCAACAAGCGACATTCAGACTTTAAGATCCTCAAGGCTTAAACATGGACTTCAACATCTCAGAGTCAGATTTGCAAACAGTTGCATGATTAATTCTTAGAATAAAATATTTATCTACTATGTAGATATTTATGAACTTTCTGCATAAAAATGTAGCAATATTCAGTAACAGCTGTAAGCCTGAGATCATTTGATAAAATTAACATTCACATAAACATCTATGAAATTGGGATTCAATTTGAAATGTGTTATTAATATATTTATGGGACACAACAAAGTGATGACAGTGGCTGTTGGATTCTATCATCCAAAGTGAACAACCTTTTGTAGAACAAGTATCCAAAAACAAGTCTCTTTTTAGTTGATCTATGTAGTTCCTAGAATGATAAGACCTTAAGCTGAATATATAGACATACTGAGTTTGCTTGGGATATTAAGAGAAGAAATCTAAGAAGTTGTCATTGTTGCCTATCATTCCCTGTAGCTGATGACAGAAATGATGTGTTTTATGTAATTATTTATTTGCCCCTATTCAGGCAACTTTGAAATATGAATATCATTATGTATAAGTTGCTAAACCTATGTGTCTTCTTGTTATGCCATGAACTTGCAACTTTATTATTGCGTTGTTAAAGTTGTGAAACTGTTATACAGAGGTTCTTTGGTATGCTAATCACACAAGATACTAATGTCCAAGTTCTAGGAGATCCACTTTATATATTGAGATCCTATCAATAAATGTCTTCAGTTTTATATTAGTAAAATAAAATTTTGATAAATGCATTACATATATTTTAATTGGTCAGTTGAACCATGCTTAATAATTTCCTCCAGCCTTTTCAGTTTCTTTGGTGAAAAAAGCATTAATTTTATACTGCAATGCTGTTGAGAATAATTTAAACAAGCTAGACAGGTTTAGACATTGATATACAATAATCACTACATCATTTTTATAGTAATCAAGTTTGCATGTAATTCTAAAAAGTCATAATATTCAGATGTTGAATAATTCTACACTACCTACAGATTTCATATTCTAATGCAAACTCTTTATTACACATAATTATGCATTATTACACAAGAGCTCCCACGTATCAAAGAAATGACACTCCCAATCTGTATCATTATAATCAAAGTGTAGTAATTATTTATTGACTTAATATGTGAACAGTATCTAAAATGCTGGCAGTGGGGAGAGTATTTAGAATATAATGATTTCTTAATATGAAAAACAGGATCTCACTACTGCAAATGTAATGTAATTTGTTATCATATGATCAAAAATACGTGAACAGGGAGTTCAAACATAATAGTGAAAAGTTTGCATCCCAATCAGTAGCATACAAAATAATTTGGGCAGTATTTTGATAGCAAAATAATGATACTCCCACAGCACCATCATCATGTAAATGCCACAATTATATTCTTGTATCCCAACTTCATGGTATTTGCATGTTTACACTGTCATGCATGTTTTGTCATTTGCTCCCCACCCCAACCTCTCTGCTTCTATTCTATCTCTGAGTATTTTTTGTAAATAGTGATATATGATCATCTTCCAGATCAGAAGAGGAAATTATAGTTGAAACAGATTTATACATCTAATTTAGAGAACATATACAAAGCATGATTATCCATTCAGAAGCAATGGCTTTCTTGAAACTGGAAATTAAAGAGAGCTTTGACATATTTAAAGAGAAAGGATGATTTAAACTCAAAACTTAATTCTGAAATAGGATTTCATTGTACGTCTGAAATAACCTTTACTGTAGTGTTTGCATACAAAGATGAGTATTGCCACCGAACAATTCTGTATTTGACAATGCATCTCACGGCATAGGAATTTCTGGTCATGAGAAACAATGGGTCCATGAATAAGCTAGTGGGATTTTAAAATCAGTGCTTTCTTTCTAGCCTTTCCTAATTCAACACTGAGCAATTTGTAGTGGGAACATAAGTAACAATGTAAAAACCATCTGATTTACTATGAGTGAACTGAACCAACATCTACACTGGATGACAATAGCACTTCAAGATCTTAGGAGCCATTCTATACCTTAAGTTTCTTTTCACTGAAGATGTTAGTGAAATGTAAAATAGATTAAGACTTTTTTCAAATTGTTCTATAGCTATGATTTCACATACCTGAACACCATCTGATGCAGGGATGTAGCTTGCTCTTTTAAATGTATCTGTAACATTTCTGAGGATTTCCACAGAAACTAAAAGATCCCCTGCATAAAAATTCTTCCTCTGAGTTAAATCCAAAAGGGTCTTCGTCACCTGAGACATTCCTTCACCAGCCAGCGTCCTTTGTCCTTTGGCAAGATGTTCTTTAATCTATAAATAGTAAATAAAAATATTAGAACCTACTCTACTACAGTTTCATGGAATTGTTTCACTGTTCATTTGTATTAATTTTGTGTTTGGATTTTTAGGGGAGATATGTACATTAAGATTACACTAAAGAGAATTGTGTTGGCAACAAGTTTAGGAATTCTAGCGATAAACTTTCTCAAGTTCAGGAATTCTATTGTATAATTAAATAACTCTATAATTGTATAACTCTATTGTACTAAATAAATATTTCAACTCAAAACATTTATATTGCCCATACAAAACAAATACATTGCCCATACTTAGACATTTAGGAACATGAAAACATGCAAAGTTAAACTCATCTGCATGCCCACAGCTCCACCTAGTTTTAGCCCTGCTCATGCTATGAGCTAATATCTGCATAGGGCTTATAACATTATTATTATAATTTGCAGACATTACTATATGTAAAGGGCTACTTAGCTCTTCACACTATAAAATGCTGGTGCAGAGCTAATGAACTGGAGAATCTGAATATTGTTTAAAAAAAACAGCTGTAGCTTTTATATGGAGCTTTCATACATATTTTCTATAAAACCAGATATAACTGCAGGAATAACCACTTTATGACAGCAAATAACCACTTTATGATGGCAATCTACATTCTATTCAAGTCACTGGAAAAGCATTGATTTATAGGTTCTTTTATATTATGTATGTCATAGAGATAAATATGAAAAGAATAGCACAGTAGAATCTGACTGACTCAGGCTTGCTATATTTTTGAGCAATTTATTGCCTAAGATGAGCAAACGATGGGATCAACACATGCTGAAACTTATTTTGGCACAGCATAATAAGCTCTATTTTACCTAGCTGATTTCTCAAGAAGTAAATTCCTAGTCAATGCAATCTCCAAATGATACTCTTTTTTTTCTATATCCTTGCCCTTTTTTTGGATGATGTGGTCTAACCACATAGAGTTGCTCTGTGAGGGAGATGGGCAATAAATGTTGTAATGGTAATAGATGAAAAAGAGTTCTCTTTTGGTCTATGTAGCTGGACTAGATATCTGAATTTACAATAGCACTTTAGGTAGCCACATTTCACAGTGTTTGAACAGTGTTTGTTTCTGCTCTGTTGCTCCCATGTTACTATCTGATTTCGAAAAGCACTTCAAACACACTCAACAGGACCAGTAGAATAACTGATAAACAGGGGGAAGTCCAGTGGCTTCAAAGACTGAAAAGTTTAGACTGACAAAATTGATTAATTATGACATGAAAAGTCAAGGGATTATGTTAAAAGATATCTTCTTAGGGAAAAAAAAGATTCTCTCTCTACCTCTTAGAGTAAATAATAAAGGGCTTCAGAATAGTATCTAGAATAGCAGTACAATAGAGTCCATTCTGTCCAAAACTTTCCACTGAGTAGATAGCAAAGACAAAGACGATATACAGTAATTCATCCACAAAGGGACGAGACAACTATCTAACAGGTAAAGTAACTTTTCTCTCCTTGATTATGTTTGTTTTTTAACTATAATAGAAAATGTTTGAATATCCAATAAAAGAAGTAGTCCTTTCACTGTGTGTTGACATTCTGACAGCACTACATAAAGAGATGAAAATACTTTTGTGGTTTTATTTTATGAAATATTTCCAAACTATGCAGCAAAAACTCTTAGATTCTTATCATACCTATTAATGATAAGTGTATATATTATTACTAGAAGAAATTATTTTTTTCATCAATAAGTCGATAGATTAAAGGGACTGTCAAGACGCTTTGGCAAGAACAATTGTTAAGCAGGAAGAAGCAGGACCAGACAGCTCAGTTGTAATCTAAGTATTTATTGAAGCTTCAAGATCACAAGAATTTCTCCAACTGCCAGCCCAAACCTGCTCTTCCCCAGATATGGCTAATAGTCTCCACGAGGGGTTGGACCTCTGGCATTTGTGCATGCATAATGACTCAAGGCTGCACCCCTTCTTTACACTTGGCTCAGTCCTCGTTTTCACCATAGCAATCCACATTCAGTTACCCATCCTAGCTTTTTTTGCTCCTGTGATAACTAAGGTGTTTCGTGTTTTAAGTTACTGAGCAGAGAAGGTATTTCTTAATACATAGTTACCTAAAAATAAGTATATATTATTGCATTAATGCCGAGTTTCTGGTGACTACAGAAAACTGTTCTGATTGACATAGGTTTTTATTTTCTACATGAAGATCAAATTTGTAGTGATATTATATGTGGGCTTATTAACATACAGAATGTTCTATGAGCCAAAGGTAATTAAATAAAGCAGATTTTGTAACATTATTTCAGTTGCTGTCTGCGTCCTGCATTCAACATAATAGGCATATAAATAAAAGTGGTCTTTCAATACTTGTGGACAATGATGCAGGATACCTAGAGACCTATTTTGTCAAAACAACGTTCTATAAAGTTGAGCTAAGCAATAAACACCTATCTCATTTCCAGTTACTATAGTTACAAAAAACCAAGGTAGGGTGATAAGCATATAAAAATGTTTGAAGGAACATTCACGAGATGAATTATGAAAAATGAAGTTGTCATTTTCATAAATTACCAACAAAACTATTGATTTTTTAATTATTTTAGATCTTATAGGCTAGGGACCTTAGGAGTAAATTATACAAGGCCCTAAATTTATGAAGGGAACTCCAACTGGCCCAAGTACAGTAGGAGTATTCTCATGAGTTAAATTTAATCAAAGCATAAAGCAGTGATGCTTTAGATATTTTAGATATCTCTACTTATAAACTTCATTTGCCATTTAGATTCTGTAGTCTACCCAAAGCATGCTGAAAGATAGACTAATATTTTATGACTATATTAGAACCTTCCTTCTCTCCCTCCCTCCCTCCCTTTCATGTTTATATCTATAACTTCCTCTAGGAGCAGCATAAATGATTCCCTCCTCACCATAGTTTTCTATGAGGTATATGAGGATGAAAGAAAGTGAGGATTTATATCTGTTGAACTTCAAAGTTCACCAGTTATATTCATATAGAACATATCTAGCTGTGATTTTTGCCAGGACTGGTTTTTATTCTCTAGCTTATTTCCATCTGCTCTGTGACCAATTCTACCTATAAAATATTGCTTTCCTGTGCAAGATGCCTAAAATTCAACAGGGTGTTGTTAAGGGCATGTTATATCAGAGACTACTTATTCTGGACAAAATACAAATGTTCTTGTTCCATGTATTCCTTTCCAATCTTAAGGCTTAATTTGAATTGTTTAAGTATATATTTATTCATGTGATGTTTTGATTATAATAACAGTATAAATAGTTTTGTTTTTTTGTAACTGTTAATGAAGAATTTTGAAATGTGCTAAGTATCTTCATCTTTGAATCCTGCCAAGCAATTGAAGATAACTGCTTAAACAAGCATATTACTGTAAAGTTGCTTAATTGTATAAAGTGACTGTCATTCTTTTCCCCTTTCTTTCTGGATACATTATAAAGGTGTTTTTAATAGTTTGGTAATTTTTCTAATTTGCAAGCAACTCTAATCAACTCTTTGTTTGGAAAATAAAATGGAATTTTGTTTGCCTGTATTATAAAAATAAGACATTTTAAAAATCTGTTTTCAGCTATTTTGATCATGGATCATCATGGGGAAAAATTGCCTAAACAAACTGAATAAGAAAGTCTCTCCAGTATTACTCCAACATGCTAATCACTATGGAAGACTAATAACTTTCACTCCTATGACTTGGTAGGTCAAGGGAAGACATTCAGAAAAGGACAAATGATCAGGTGTAATAGGCCAAATGAAATAAAGTCCAATGGAAATAAATACTGAAAATAACGTTAGACATAGGAAAGTAATTCAGGATAGGATAACGTTAGACATAGGATAACGTTAGACATAGGAAAGTAATTCAGGATAGTCCTCTCTTTATTTGGTCATAGCTCATTCTTACAAGTGCATTCTTTTTCCCATTCTTATACCATTCTCAATATTTAAATACATCAATCCACCAATTTTTAATAACATTAGCCATTGCCTAATGATTAGTCCTTGTTCTTAGCTACTGACAAAATCAGACAGACTCCCATATTTTTAAGAGTTTTATAAAAATATTGGCATGTTGGCTTAGCAAGTTGTATGCCAATTTTCCTCTTATAGAGAAAGCAGTCATTCCTTCTGTGGCATATGCCCAAAACACAGTCAGATGACGTGATACTGATTTTTAAACTTTTTTACAATATAGCTAGATAGATCTATCCATCAGAAGATTTCTTCACAAATATAATGCCTGTTTATAAAAAGCTAGATTATGCACTATACACTAAGTATTTAAAATAGTTTATAAAATGTTGTAATTTTTAATGAACTAATATCACATTATGCTTGAAACCTTTATCTGCTATGGAACCAGGGACACCATTAAAATGCACAAATGTTATATGTCCTTGTTGATCCTATTATTCAGTAAGTATAGGCTGCACAGATACATCTACTCCAAAAAGCTCAACTTCCCTCAAGACTCAAGAATCTGTGGAATTTTTTTGTAACTTTATTGTTTGTGGAATGTCGATGTACCATTTTTATTTTGACTGTAAGGGTATAATTGTATAAAATCATGTTTCTTAATATTGTAATTATCTATTATTAATCCTGTTGACACTGAAATGCTGTGTAAAGAATTTGCTTGCTGATGATGTTTAATCAAGGGAAATGTCATCTTTATCATATAACGTGACAAGTAGAAAAATCAAGAAGGAGAAAGAGGAATTTCAAAAACCTAGGCAGAATGGTTACTTTTAAAAAAGATGTTTTGATAGATACAACTTGGGGTCAAATTATATGGATCTTATTTAGGAAGTTAAGGCATGGGTTATATATTGTGTCTGTACTTTAAATAAACTGTCTATTAAACTGTGCCATAGTGCTTTGGATTTATATAAAGATTAATTATAGTCAACTGGGTAGGTATGCAGATAAAGACAGAGAAAATTAGCTAATCTGTGAACTGTATCTGCTACACAGAACATTTCTCAGGAATTGTTGGAGGAACTATTAATAGTTAATTGCCCAATCATCACCTGGATAATTGTTTAATTTTCTCATCTCCACAGTATTGATTTGTCTGGCTTACCTGAGCTAGCTGATTTTTTTTCTCTCCTTCTTCACACGCAACAGAGAATTATTGCATGCTTTGAACAACTGTTATTTATTCATTATACTATGGTTATATGATTTAATGTAATGTTCAAACCCAGTTTATTTTTATATTTATCTGTTTGTTTGTTTATTTATTTGAACAAATTGTATGACTATTCATCTTGCTACTTCTTCCTAAGAGAAATGCCACGAGTATATATTCTCTAGAAGGTCACCCAAGGCTTGCAGGTCATTCCAGCTGCCCAGCTAAAGCAAGCAGCCACCTACTTAGGGCAGCAGTGATATAAGAAGAAGTTGGAGGCAGGTGATCATTTTGCTTACAAGGACATCAGTTCATAATGCACAGGAGAAGGCAATAGTAAACCATTCCTGTAGTTTACCAATTAAACTACATGGATATACAGTTTAAAATGATTGATTATATAGGACTGGATGATGGGCTCCTCTGTCAGAGGGGCTTTCAAGATGCTACTGAGGAAGACGTGGATATCTTTTAGAGTACCAATGTTATGGCTAGATGATTCCTGGGGATGTTTGGTTGCTGATGCTGCCCTGTAAGAAAAGAAAAAGAAACAAGGACAGAACTACATAGGAACATGGAATGTAAAAGTAAGGACATGGAGAAACTCAACACAATGAAGGGTAATTAAGTGATTACACACAGATATCTTAGATATTAACTAATTGAAATGGACTGGAACTGGACATTTGCTGGCATAAAATCAAACTTTTACTATTCAGGGAATGAAAAAACAAAGAAGGAATGGCAATACTTGCATAGTCAGTAAGGTCACAGCACAGTTAGGTATAATGCAGTGTATCAATTGGATTTCATTGACAATGCTTTAATATGACAATTATCCAAGTTTATGCTCTAACCACCAATGCAAAAGAGGACAAAGATTGCAAATTTTATGGTCAAGTTCAATCTGAAATTGACAGAAAATGCAAACAACATGTACTGCCTATGCCTACAGACTGGAATGCCAAAGTTATAAATAGTAAGGAGGAAAATGTAATTGAATTATACAGCATAAAAAACAGAAATAAAGCAGAAGACTGGAATTCTTTTTGTTAATCCATTGATTTCTTCATTCCTAACAGAGTACTGAAACAACCAAAACAATGTCTATATACATGGACATCATTACAATAGCACCCAAAAATGAAGCAACCAAACTATTGGCATAAACAGGTAAAAATAGCTATGTGGAATGGAATCAAATAACTATATTTATCTGTTTATTTATTTAAACAAATTGTATGACTATTCATCTTGCTACTTCCTCCTAAGAGAAATGCCATGAGTATATACAATGAAGGGTAATTAAGTGATTACACACAGATATCTTAGATATTAACTAATTGAAATGTGAGAAAACACTGCCAAACAAAGGAAAGCAAACTGGATGTCAGAACAAATTATGCAAATTGCAAAGAAGAGAAGCCCCATCCAAAAGCAACAAAGAATTTGGGAAGGCATTTAACAAAGAATTTCAGATAACTTTGGAAGAAATAATGAACTGTAGTACAATAATATCTGTAAAGATATTAAAAAGGGAAACAGACACAGAAAACTAAAGAAAGTATTTTAAAAAATCTTCAAACTCAGAAGGAGGTTCCAACCTGAAATCAGTGTATCAAAGAATGCCATTGTGTACCAAGCTGGAAGATTAGAGGATTTCATTGTGTATATGTAGATATGGCAAGCAACAAAAAAGTCAGTAAAATATCTAACCAAACTATACAAGCAAATCTGGAGAACGACTTAGTGTACAATAGTTGTGAAGAAATCAGTGTATATACTGATTGAAGAGGCACAATGGTACAGTAGCTTAATGATGCCAGCTGTGTCAACCAGAAATGGCTGACACTCCAGTGGTTTGAGTCACAACACCACATGATGGAATGAGCTCCCATAACTTGCCTCCAGCTCCTGCCCATCCAGCAATTTGAAAGCATGTAAAAATGCAAGCAGATAAATGGGTACCACTTTGGTGGTAAAAGCTGGTGGGCAGCAAGGGGAGTAGGAAATCGGTGCTGGATGCGTCTGAGCTTGTGAGCAGAGCAGGATCTGTAGAGGAAACCCCTGGACACAAATAGCACCAGTCATCTGGGGAGCAGGGTTTAGTGTAAATGTGTGTATAAAAATGGTTAATTGTGAGCTGCTGAGAGCCCCTTAGGAATTTGGCGGCATATAAATGTGATGTATAAGTAAAATATAAATAAATAAATATACCCAAAATAAAGAAACAAGACTTAACATAGCATGCAAACTATTGCATAATACTTTTACTTTCATGGGTTAGCAAAATACTTCCTGGAAATATCTAACCCAGATGTCAGCCTATTTCAAAAGGAAGATACAGATATTCAAGCTGGTTTTAGAACAGGCCTTAAAAAAAGAGATGTTGTTATTGATTCACAACAAATAATTGAGGGCTACAGAATATCAAGAAGTCAGTATGTACTTTAGTAATTATAGAAAGACCTTCAATTGGATTGATCATGTCAAGCTGTGAATGACTATAGGAAAATGGGAATCTAAAAATATTTCATTGTGCTCATATGGAACATATATAGTTTAGGATGCCACAGTCCAGATGGAACATGGCAAAACAGATTTACTCCACTGTGGCAGAATTATGAGACAAGTCCATATTGTGGGAAGTTAGATTAGAAAATAAATGTGGTTGTAAAATTGGAGAAACATCAATAACTTACATTATGCTAATTGCATTACTCTGATAGCTGAAAATGCAAATGACCTGGATGCTCTTGGAAAGGTCAAGGAGCACAGTGAAAAATGTAACCAAGTTGAGCCTTAGAACTGACAATGAAAATATATATGTGGTATATAGCTATTTTTAGGATTAAATATTAATAATATTATAAATATTAATAGTGGCATCAAGAACTATTCCAGAGATTAGCACTTAGTAGGGTAGCAATGAAGATCTTAAAAATATTCAAATGTCATTGCTATACCTTTGAAGATCAATGATTATGGTAGCAATGGTTTTCTCTGTGACTCTCCATGGAAGTGAAAGTTGAAATAGAAAGATTATTGAATGTTAGTGTTGGAGAAGATTTCTGAGAATACCATGGATAGGCAAAAAACAAACAAACAAAACAAATGGATTATAGAATCAATGAAGGATTTTCACCATGGCACAAATGACCATATTCAAATTATCATATTTTGGAGAAGGCTGCAGGAAAATATGAAAGGAAAAAGAAGAGTGTGATCAACAACAAGATGATGACTGCAATTACAGTAGTGAAGGATACACACTTGGAACACTTGCAAGTCTATCTATGTGGATGCTAAGAGTCGACATTGACTTGATGGAAGTCAATCAATCTTGCTACCTAGCACTAAATCAGTCTTATAGCTTAACAAAAGATAAGCATCACATGAGATAAATGACAGCAATATTGTCCTTACTAAAACAGTGATTCTTCCTAGAACACATACATAAAAAAATAAACAATCACAATGTGTGCTCAAAATAATCTCACATATAAACTGATTTGGCTACAGAGGTACAAAAGGAATAACCTACTACAATAATCTTTATAACTTTACAATAACTATGAATTTATAATTAATTAATAACTAATATTAATAATATATTATCTCTCAATGAGGCATTACCTTGACATGGTTGTGGGGCTTGCGTGCTCTGAGGAAGATGAGACTATGCCAGAGGTTCAACCATACTGGACAGGTCTCACCAGAGAAGCCAGACAAAGAGTATCTCCCATTAAAAAAATATGGTGAGATGTGATTTATAGAAACCCATACAGACAACTACAGGCCAATTATGTGCTTATTGTCAACTTTCAAATTGCTAACTGATGTAGCAGTATCTCATTGAAAACAATATCTTTCTCCCTGAGCAGAAAGAAAAGCACCCACACAGTAGCAGAACAAAAGATCAGCTTCTAATTGACATGAGTCTGGAAAACCTCCAGAAGATCAATTTGAATGTGGCATGGATTGATTACAAGAAGGGATTTGACTCCCTGCCACATTATTGGATAATCAAGTGCCAAGAAATAACAGGGATCAGTAGAAACATCAGAAGCTTTGTGCAAAGATCGATAGCACTATGGAAGACACAGTTGCTGGTCAATGGTGATAGACTAGGAGAGATTAATATCAAGAGAGGAATCTTTTCAAGGAGACTCACTATCACCATTATTTCTCATCGAACTGATTGTCAACCATTCTGAACAAGTCAGGCAATGGCTATCAAACATCAAAACCATTTGCCAGGATAACTAATCTCCTTTATATGGACAATCTGAAGTTGCATGGAAAAACAGCATCTGAAATAGAATTGCTGTTCAATAGGGTCCATATATACAGCCAAGATATTGCAGTGGAGTTTGGACTGGACAAATGTACCATTCTCACCATCAACAGGGGAAAAATGGTGAAAACTGAAGGAATCAAGATGCTATGGAAATAACATCAAGAGTCTGGATGAAGATCATCACTACAAATACCTTGGCATTCTTCAAGCTGACAACATCAAGCACACTGAAGTCAAGAAGAAGGTCAGAAGTGCATACGTCATGAGAATGAAGAAGATTTTAAAGTCCAAACTCAGTGAAGGAAATGTCATCAAGGCAACTAACACTCGGCCATTCCAGTCATTAGATACAGAACTGGAATAGTGGACTGGATTCAAGCAGAACTAAAGATCTTGGATAGAAAGAACAGAAAAATAATGACAATGAATCATGCCATTTGTCCATGTAGTGATATTGACAGACTCTACCTACCAAAAAAAAAAAAAAGGTGGGGATAGAATGTTGCAAGTACAACAGATAGTTGTGTAGGGCATTGGAAGAATACCTGAATCACCTTGAAGAACATTCACTAATGCTAGTATTCCAGGAAGGCTTACCGAGTACTGGAGAGATGAAACTGGCATACAAGAAAGATCAAATGAAGAACAGAAAAGAGACATGGCAAGATAAAGCATTACATGGCCAATACATTAAAAAAATACAAGACAAAGCAGATAATAAAAAGACTTAGCAATGGCTATGAGCAGGAAAATTGAAGAAAGAGACAGAAGGGCTAATTCTGGCTGCACAAGACCAAGCGTTAAAAACAAATGCATATAAGGTTAGTATTGAGAAGACAACAAGAGACAGCAAATGCCGCCTCTGCAAAGAAACTGAAGAAACAGTGGACCACCTAGTTAGCTGCTACAAAAAGACTGCTCGGACTGACTACAAACAACAGCATGATAAATTAGCAACAATGGTGCACTGGAAGATCTGCAAGAAATACTGTTTGCTTGCAAGTAAGAACTGTAGGAATTGTGAAATGGAGAAATAAAAAATGAGGAAGTTAAACTGCTCTGGAACTTCAGAATTCTGAAAGGTACCTGCCACATAACACTCCAGACTTAACAACTGTCAATGCAAAAAACAAAAAAATCTGGATCGTGGATCTAGAGACAGTAGAATAAAAGAGAAAGAATTGGAGAAAATCACAAACTATATAGACTGCAAATAGAAATAGAATGACTGTGGCAAAAAAAGAGCAAACATTGTACCAATAGTCATAGAGGCCTCAGGTGCAATTCCAAAACAACTGGAGCACCACTTGAAGACCAGTGGCATTGACAAAAGGCAGCATTGCTCGGAACAGCTTACATCCTGTGACAACACCTTAACACCATGAAACAACATCTGCCTCTCTTAGGTCCTTGAGAAGGACTTGATAGATGGACAAAAATGCCAAATCCAGCCAACATATGGCTGACTGAGTGACAAACAATAATGTATATAATAATAGTATATTATGTTATAATAATATAATCATAAATGCCAATTCCAGTCTAAACATTTGGCTGACTGAATGATGAATAAAGTAACATAACATAAGGAAACAGATTAGCAACCAGGAAGTCATATATTCTAATCCAGCCAGCCGGATGCCTTTGGGCCAGTCACTCTCTCAGCCCAGACCACCTCACAGGGTTGCTGATGTGGGGAAAATAGGAGGAGGAAGGCGTATTAAATTTGTTCACCACTTTGAGTTGTTTATAAAAATAATAAAGGTGGGATACAAATCAATAAATGAATGAATAAACACAGCAAATAAGACTGCCAGGGAACGGAATCGCTTAAAAAGGTATCTCTAACACGTTTTGTTCTGCCTCAAACTATTTAGTGACTCAGTAATGATTTCTCTTTTACTTGAGAGCAAAATTAGGCATCACGTGGCAGATATTAGACCTCCAGGCCTACTTTGTGTTTAAACGTGAACAGAGGCTGTTCATTTTATCAAAGAAATAAAACAGGGAGAAGGGCTTATCTTTTTTCTGGCAGTGTTTCCTAACTTAAGTTGCCTCTAGAGGGTATAATACAGATATATTCAGGCCCTGTTCAGCCATCTGAGTCTAATAGCAACAGCTGCTGCTGTTTCTAATTAGTAAACATTCATAGTTACATTGATATAAAAAAAGATATACTGCAAAATTTGGGGATGATTTTCTTATATCACTATCTCATTTGGCCTTCTTTTATGGCCTCCTTCTTCTGACAAAAATATCACTTCAAAAATTTGCCCAAATTTCAGTATTTATTTCCCATGAAAAAAATATACTGAGCCCATCAAATCATACCAGTCTGCTATCCTATTGGAATTATTACATCAGCTGATTCCTCTTAAGGATAAATCTTTGTGTATTGGGGTGGCATCTTATTCACAGAATTCAGCATGCTTTCTTTGGGCAGCACGTTCTTCAAATATCCAACATGCTTTGTAAAGACACCAAGAATATGCTGAAAAATAGCTGTTGGCACAGTAAAGATTAAATATATGGAACAATCATATGAAACATATGGAAATCTTATAGTGCTACATTTTCTACTTAGTGTTACTAGTGTTGAAAAGCAGATAAACTACAGTAATGTCTTGTCTATAAAAGTTCATGCAATAAATTAGTTTTTAATGTGCCAGTAGGCTTGCTTTAGGTATTTTAAATAAAACTTAATTTGACTTTAAATGTATTTATCACAATTACATGTTTATTAATGCAGAAGTGAAAACAAAATATAAGTATTATAGCACAAAAGGTTATTTTTACTCAATAAATGGTTTGTTTGACCATAATGACCATTCCTTTGACATTACTGATAAGGAATGGTCTTCCTCTTATAAATCCATCATCTTTTATGATGGTTTCTTCCATCATTTTCTTTTATCACATACAGACTAATGAAGAGAAATCAAGGAGTAATTCCACAGGATCTTTTAGTTGGTAACATAAAGTTGGCCATTGAGACATCCTTTGTTTTTGCTATAATAAACCATCATTGTCAGCTGGAATTACATACGTAGCTATGTACATGACTTCATTCTGGATGAAACAGGATATATAGCTGCATTATGAAGGCCTCAAAGGACAATGTCCAATTAAGTACTAAAGAAAATCCATTATAAAAAAAATTAATAAAAAATAAACATTTCTATACTTAAAATTGCACTCATTTCACATGCTAGCAAGATTATGCCCAAAATACTACAAGCTAGGCTTCAC
>JANHZU010004135.1:84640-111203 GCA_032468055.1 Acrochordus granulatus | reverse complement strand
TGAACTATAAACGCATATTTACACACTCATTTTCAAAGCAAGATTGTAATATATAAGTATATATATTTAAATAACTACTAGTTTTCATTTAAACTGCTATTCTAATATTGCAGAATAATGCAACAATTACTTTTCTCCCTTTTCATCAATTTGTTGATCTATTTCTTTGTTCATCTATTGCGCATTTCTTTTGCATCTATTCTTTTTGCGCATCTATTGATCTATTTCTTTGTTCATCTATTGCACATTTAAATACTATTTATTAATAGTAACAAATCAAATCAAAAGGCGGAAAGAATCTTTAGAATCTAACCATGAGAGAAGAAAGGATTCTCATTTGCCTTTTCTGTTTCAGCTTGCAGAACAATCTGCGTCAACTTAACTTTTTAAATATCACTCAAGGAATTATTTCATTTAAAAAAAATAGTTTGGTAATAAATCCTTGGAAGAATTATGACTTCTTAGTAAAAAAGCTATCCATGAAATGTGTCATATTCTTGGGAAATTTATGCTGGATTTATCTTTCGGTATTTTCACTAACAGGCAGCTTTTATGTATTTCTACCCTTCCCTTCAACTCTGAATTATAGGTGCCATTAATTGGTAAATAAAATTAAATTAAAAAAAATAAGCTAGCAAATCAGTAGCATTTTAAACTCACCTAAAAGCAAGTGAAACAAGACTAAAAAGTACTAGTCAGAAAGCATTTAGCTACAGCATGTAGTCTTAATCCTTGGAAGAGGATAAGTTAAGACGATGTTGTGCTGCCCTCTGCTTGCCATTGCTGGCAGAAAAAAAATGGTATTTATGTCGGGAATGGGGAGGTAGGTGCTGCTGCAATGATTGCCACTATGGTACCCAGATGGATGGACAAACGTTCCCAGCAATTTTTGCCAAGATGTCTTGTTGATGAACAATGGGAAGACTGAAGCAATCCAATTTTTCAGATATGCCTGCTGCTGCATGCATGTCAACAAGTTAAAACCACAGTCATTCACTGCTGGCATTATAATAAATTGAGCTGTCAATTGAAAGTTTTAGTCAGTTGAAGGTTTTTCCCACCCTTTTTTATTGTTTGGCACAATTTGGCAGGATTAAAGATATGGAACTATGCCCCAGCCCTCTCCCCAACCTCATCCAGTATTTTGTTCCAGTGCAATTTTAGGCTGTTTACTTTTAAAGTCACTTGTTTCCACATACATGTCTGTGTCGCTGCAGCTGATAAAAAGGTATTCATTTTATACCAACAAGATAATGAAACTGCCAGTAAGAAAGAGTCTTACAGGAATGTTTTTGTTTCTTTGCAAAGGATGCCACACACTAGTTCACCATCACCTCAGGACATCATTAAGCATTGAAAGTAGTGGGCCAAATTCTTCGCAGGCCCTTATAAATTCCACCTCAATGAATTTAAAATATCCACACCAATAGAATGGCTTTTTCAATTCACACCACCTCTTTTTGCAGTTTGAAGACAGGGGTGTTTTTGCTTTCCAAACCACTCTCTGCTTTCAAATGAACAAACACTTACCCAAAGATTCCTTTTCACACTGCTAATGTCAACATATATTTTCAGAGAAGTACATAAACAGGGATATGAGTAGAGACACTAGAGAATTTTGTTCTGTCTGCATTTTTAAGCAAATTGACATGATCTCAGACTAATGTTCTCCCTTTGGATTAAATATTTCTAGTTATGTGTAGTACAGTTCTTGCACATAATGTTTCAGTTTTGGGTATTTGGGAATGATGTACACATAACAATAGACTTTACTGAGTAGGAAACTTTAAAAACAAATACATTTAGAATAGCAGTCATTAAAAAGCCATGAGTTACATAGTTTTTAAAATAAAAATCTTGCAGATTGTTACAGAATTAAGATGCATCAATTGAATGGATTTGCATTAACTGAAACAGATTCAAATTAAACTTCTGTGTCCTTGGTAGAGACAACTGGAAAGCAGGCTAGAAAGGATTCTTCTATTCCTGCCTTTGCTGCTCTGCCCATCTTTAGTTTTTAAGTGTGATTACAACCTGACAAGTTACTAAGAGTTACGTGAATACATTTCTAACTTAGATTGGAAGATGAAAGAAAAAGCCTATAAAAGCAATAGTTGCATTGCTGAAATGTCTTCTCTACCCAGTCTTTAGTACTGATCCATCTCCTAGTGCTAGTGAGAGAAAAAAATCCAACTCAGACTTGCCAAAAACAACATAAATAAGAGAAGACAGTGAAAGAAAAGACCTAGCATAGTTTCCTCTCTTTTGGGGATGTCATATATTGCATTCCTCAAATCCCTTTCTTCCATCTCTACATATTATGGAGTGATCCAAATATGTTTAATTCCCTCTTCTCTAAACAGACTGCTATTTCTATAGTTCCTTTAATAAACTGTCAATCCTAAAATCTCAAACAGGAGGATTTATTACAGATAAAAGCATCATAGTAAATAGCATTATGCTCCCTTTTCTAGCAGGTGAGATTCTGGAAGCCTAGCTTGATGCTGAAGTTAAATCTTTGGCAAGGAAATTTGGGTGGGTATATGTGCAATTATGAAAGTTAGAATAAAAGGAAAAAATAATGTAAAAAGTGGTAGGGGGAAGAGGTGGAGCAATAGTAAATAACAGTAGAATATAAATGTACTCGTACAAAATGTCTGAAATTAACTATTCTAGACAAGAAGTCTTTACCTACTGCATTTGTTATGAACAATGTTTTAGCCAAGACGTTTTGGAATTAAATGTTTTTCATCTCAACCAAAGCAGAAAGTACACAATCAGAAGGGAATTGTGTTAACAGGTATAAGACATGTTGCAACTTTAAATCCAAAGATATAGAACTGAACTTAGATGATATTGTTTGGAATGCAAACTAGGTAATTGAAAAGAGTAGAGTACATGCAAACTGAATGGAGAATATGAAGTATTTGAGGCAACTGAGTTAAAAAAACAACTAAGGAAAACAAAATAAATAGAAAGATCTTAACTATCCCAGTGGCCAGAAATAGCAGAAGACAATTTATTTAGAAAATATTGGAAATTTTAGTAAAATACAATATAGAACTGCTTAGTTCACAGTAATTGTAAAAACAGATTTATCTTCTCCTTGGCTTATTATGCAATAACTGTTTTAAAGGACAATTAAAAATCTCGAGGATTAATAGACATTCTCTACCCTATCCTATATTCCTAAGGCCTTCCAGAAAATGCTTTTAGACTTTCTGAACTTTGAAATATTGAGCTATTTTTCAGTAATATTCTGTAATTACAAGATGTTTCCTACTCCCCTTAATAGATTAAAGTTGTTAACAGCAACTTCAGCCCACATTCTTTCTGGGATAGTTATGTTAGTATGGGGAAAACAATGGTTAATGTACCTTTTGTTTTCTCATACTATGATTTAAAAAAAGGCTACCTTATAGGTATATAGCATAGCCTTCAATTACCCAAGAAATGGTAAACAGAATTTCTTACTGTTTTTGTTTCATGCAGAAGCTGCTGATTTAGAAGCTCCTACAAGCATTAAACTGGAAAGAAACAACAACAAAAAAGATGCAGCTTATGGGAAAAGAGAAAAAGTGAAATCTCCCTTAAGTTTAACCTGATTTCAGGTGACAGCAAGGACATATTCATGTTGTTTTCTTGGGAACAATATGGAGATGGGTTTTTTTTCCAAATTCTGATCCTGATTTACAGTCTTTAAGTGGTGGTCTCCCATTCAAAAACCTAATCAAGTTTTTGATTTTGTTCACAGTCAGCTGAGCTTTCTTCATGTCAGCCAAAACCAAAGTGGTGCTGCTCCCTGCTATAAATTGTCTTAGGGCTTTAGAAGTTAAGCAGGCCGAGTTTTTCAAGCGTGCCCAGAAGAGGACCAAGAGCCAATACAAATACTCTAGCTTTGATGATATACTGTATGTTTTGAGCACTTACTGGCCCAGTAAGCAATGTTACCACATATTTGGCACCAATGGAGTCTGCTAAACAGCTTTCAACCTGAGAAACAAGCTACTTGTATGTTGAGCTCCAGTTCCCAGCAGAGTAAGCCAATTCAGTCAGTGCTGCAATTGTACGTTAATAATCCCTGGATAGCACTTTTCCCTTTCATTAGAGTAATCTAGACAAGACATTAACAAGACATTAACTGGTTTAAAGGAATCTAAACAAGATATTATGTGATGGATAACTATACCAGGATATCTGTGTCCACAAGGTTTGCAGCAGATGCATATTTATGTATCACAAGCTGCAATCCAATGAGGCATTTCATTCTTATGGGTCTTGCTGAAACATTTGTAAATTCAGCCTAAACTCCACCTTCCGTTTTTTCAACACTGCTCTTTATATTTACTATTTTTCCCTCAAGACACTTTAAACATTAATACAAATGAGCAGAAGGAAAAACAAAACATATGTAATGGATTAAACATGAAGCAAGTTTCTTTCGCCAAGGATGGTAAAAATGACGTATTCGATTCTTGGAGTGTAAGACCCAAGTTCAAATGCCTACATCACAGGTTAGAAATTGCTCAAAAGCATATCAGATAATCTTGGACCCAAGAATGTATCTCAGCCTATGTGACATCTCAAACTGTTAAAAGAGGATACAGAACAATGCCCAGTCTTTCCACAAACCTTCCTCTGACCCTATAAGAAGAGATTGAGAGAATATGATGTACCTGTGCATTCAGAGTTGGAACATTCCCTGCTTTCTGCCCACGGACCTCTGCACTCAGAGCCTCCATGCGCTGCTGCTGTGCACTGTCGACTTCTCTGCTGTGTGCCATTGGAGCAGGTCACCGAGCATTGACTCCAAGTGCTCCACTCTTGCCACTGTCCATCAACTTTTGTAACAGGCGCAAAATAGAAATGAAATCCATTTATCTTATGGGCCCCAGAGAGTTTCTTCTTTTAGTATAACTTGCTAATTTTATGTTTACATTTGCAATTGAGAACAGCAGGACTTTTTGTATTGTATCTTTAATGTTTATTTGTATTCATTGATGGTAATGTTATCCTTGTTCTAGATAATTTAACTCCTAAACTGGAAGGAATACAGATGGTCTCCAAGGTTAAGAACACCCAGTATACAGATAATTCCTAGTTAAGAATGGAGTCTACTGTAATATAATTTGAGTTAAATATATAGTGATTCAGATTACATACACAATGGTTCAAATTCATTACACAATACTACTTATAATAGTATTATACTAGTATAGTATTATATAACAATACTGTTCTGCTTACATACTGTACCTGTTCTACTTAAAGACAACCAATGAGAATGGAACTTGTTCTTAAAATGGGGACTACTATAGTTGCACTGCGTGCAATCACTTAACATTTGCCAGCCTCTACTTCCCTTTTGATGCTACTTTTGGTGTCCAGGTGTAGGAGTCCTTTCTTATTCATTTTCTGTCAGAATTAATGGCCAGGTATCTCTTCAAAATGAGATACATTTTACATTTAATTCAGAAGAGATGCTTTAGAAGGTCCAGGAATGTGAATGCAGCACTTATCTGAGATATATTAAAGAAACCCACATTTGTTTTCATAAGCAGGTGCTTTGGTCATGTACTCTCTTGTTCTGAAGCATCTCTTCTGAATCCAAACTGAAGCACTGCACAGTATTACTGCTTTGCAATTCATATCTTCCTATTCAATGACTGAATTTCATATTCACAAATAAATGGGATGCTCTGGGTGAAGCAGTTCTTTGACATGCTATGCTACATGACACCAGTGAAAGCATTAGTAGAGACATCATGAGTAACATTTTTAATAAGTAATTGCTTGTTCCCCACGTCCCTATATGAAAAGGACAAGAGCTTCTGTATAACTACCTGTGTGGTATTGTCCCATACCAAAGACATGATTTACGGCAAGTTGCCAAAATAGATTTATTGAAAGCACTTGATATCAGCACAACAGATACACATATAGCCTAAGGAGTTTGTCTAAGCAATTCTGGAGCCTTTTCAAATTTATGTTCTAAATAATATATGAAGCATGTCATTGATCACTGATTCTTGTTGGTCAAAAGTAAGGGAATAAGGCAAAACATGATCAAAGGGGCTGAAAGTGTTCTTACTACAGCAAGGTATACTTATGCCATTTTCATTAAAAAAAATTGACATGAGAACAAGTTGAAATGTGGTATTTATTCAAACATAAAATAGTTGTATTTTATCCAAATACTAAGCTCCCTTTTCATTTATTTTAATAATGAAAGATTAAGTGACTGGACATAAGAACTCTGGATAAGTGGAAAGGCTCAGGAAGTTCACATAAGATTAGTCTGAAAAAAGAATTATGAGAAACACAGACTTATTATATAATTGCATATGTCCCAAAGTTCTGTTCTTATCCTTGGAATTGCATTTTCATTTTAAAACAACATAAAACAATTGTGACTATGTGAATGCAAGCTTCTATTTTATACCAAAAAAATGTATCTCAAATAATCAAAAGTCTGTAGACATTTATGGAGGACTAGGTACTACCTTCATTGACTAGAAAACAAAATAATCTGTCAAATAGATGTGTCTATTAAATGTATTTTGCAGCTTTAAAAGAAGGTCTTTTAGACATCAAATGTCACTTATTTCTAGTTCAATGACATTGCAGGATGATATTACAAGGAAGGCGACATGCTAAGTAATGAATTCAATATTATTTATGAGATATGATTATGCTTTGAGAAATTGGTTGAAATGTATAATTAATGGTTCACCCTACATTTCTTGTTACTATAGGCATTGGACTAAATTGTTATTTTTATACTTGTACTGTGTCTCCTTACATTGTGGCTGTTAAATGATTATGATGGCATTCTATAACATAATATTTTTTAAGCTTCAGGGACTGTTATTATCTTATTTAGTAGCATTAATATTGTTTCAAAGCATTCTTATAAATCTCTCCTTCACTTTGTTTTATTCTGTTTTCCTTCAGGAAAAAATCACTGGGATAATACAATTTAGAGATATTTTCTCCTGAATAGCCCATATCAAAAGCAGTGCATACTGTGGTGCATATGTGGACATAACTAACCATCTTACTCATCAGCACATCAGTGCTTAGAGTTGTCATAAGCTTCACATAAATAATCACTTAGTTTGTACGATGTTAGAAGCACAGCCGTTTCCATTTTAGTAATATGCCTCATATTTAAACACACCGAACACTGCAACTGAATAATATTTCACATAAATGGATTAATATATAGATTGTTGATAACATCTGGTGTAAAGGACTAATACAGAGTTTTAAAATAGTAAGTGTCCCTGGATAATACACTGAGTAGTATGAAAAAAGAGCTGTTTCTGATTGTTTCTAAAGTGATCATTACTATTAAATAGCTACAATTTCATCTATTTAATCTTAATCTACTTTCTGTGCCACAAGCATCCACAGTGTTTTTGTTATTAGCATCTACAAGATCACAAGTTATACATAGGACATAGGAAGCTGCAGGGAGCTGTGTTCTTCATGTTATATCCTGTGCCATTCTAGAATTTCCCCTTATTTTTAGGATTAGATTATATGCTATAAAGGCCTATAGTAATAAAGGAGAGGAAGCTATATTGCAACAGCACAACTCTGGATCCAATGTGGGATTCCCAGATCATCAATTAATAATCAGTTTCATGTGCATATTATTTTACTGTTTAATCAAGTTGTCAAGATCCAAAAGGGACTTTGTCCAAAACTACAGACATTTCTGACTTTGATAGGAATTTTTGGGTCTTTGACTAGAATTCTGGTATATGTTATTTTATAAATTGCTCAATAATGTTCCTGCCATTCCACTACTTGACAGTTCTCCCTATGCATGCATTGTGAGCTATGTTAGAGTACATAGTTACTTGAACTATGGTTTACTAAATGCATCCAAGAGACTGGGTTTGCATAATATACTAAAACTACAAACTGGCTATTCGCATTTTAGCCTGATCAGCAAGTCTGTCTGTTCAGGGAAGCAGAGAAGTCCATGGAAGTCCTGAGAAGAGCATCTTTTTGTACAGGGGATTATTGTTGGATTGAAAAAGAAAATGAGTTTTCATTTTTCATTCTTATTCTATGGACCCCTTTAGTCTTTCTGGAAGATATTTAATGCACAACTATCTTCTTCTTCCAAGGATGGATATGTGTTTATTTGGGATCTGAGGAAAGCCTGACATATGTGTCCTTGGGTCTCAATTTGACTTCTCACTGTGCTTTCCCATGGATTGCCAAGCATGTGATTTTAAGGTCTAAGAAGCACATATGGTTTTCAGGACAAAGATAAGGTTGCCTACCCATCTCTAACCATACTCATTAATTCTTTAGTTTACTCCATTTTTGAATCCTTCATGCAGTTTTTACTCTAAAAGTGTGGAAAATGACAAAAGAAGGCCACAGAAAAAGTATGCTAAAAACAAGAGAGAAAGAAACAAACCTCATAAGCAAGAAACAGTTATACTATGCATGCTCACCCGGGCAGAGGGCAATATTGCAAGGCTTATGCTGTGTTTCAGGTCCATCACATGATCTTCCCCCATACTGAGGAGGTAGACAAGACCTTGTCCTAGTTCTTTGGCCTCGACCACATGTGAATGAGCACAAACTCCAAGGTGACCATTCCTCCCAAACTCCATGTACTGTAATAAAGCAAAGAGGTTTTAAAAAGAAAAAAACACAGTATCAAAACTAATTCAAAACAAACACAGGGAAATAGTAAGAGGAATTGCTTAGCCAACTTCAAAGAAAGAAAGAAAGAACAGCAATTCCACAATATAAAAGTATCAATTAATGCATCTTAGAGAGCACTGCAATACTGGATAGAAGAAAGGTATCTCAAGCACTGATCATTCAGCCAACTTATGACTACAAACTTAATATTACCTAAAATAAATCGAATTAAACACACTGTGGAACTTATAGATATGTAATATGGAACTATAGCCTCTGAACCAATTTTAGAGAGCAATGAGAATTCTAGAGAACCAATAACCTGTGCATTAATGCTATTAATTTTAATAAATTCCAACGAAGAGAGCAGATTTACATGTCCAAAATAACTGTAGATACATAATGGACTTTTCCTATAGAAAGAAATGTATCAACATCAACATTATGATTACATAGCTTCAAGGATGCAAAGTTTCACCTTATGTCTGAAATAGATTAATAATATGGAACTGCTACTAACGAATAGAAATAAATAGTCATATATAACTGCTCTTAAAACAAAAACCATAGTGACATAAACTATATTTAGTAACAATACGTTGAACAGTACAGCAAACTGATCATCAGGTAGATGGATGACTTGAAATTTTATCCTATCAACTGTTTCTTCAGTTTTATGTACTTGTGAAGTAATTCATCTTTGATTAGGTTATGCAAATTTGGAGGGAATGATTATATACTTATTTATATGACATTTTTCAAAACTGGACTTTTCTAAGCAAAATGAAATGCTTCAAGAAAACAGATGAGAATAAAATTCTTTTTTTTTTTTGGTAAAAGTTCGAAGTATGCCCATGATATTGTATAAAATAGTCCTAAACTGATTTCACTTTATGGCATTTTATGATAATTTTTTTCTATTTATCAAACTTAAATTACAAACTATTTTCTTATTTTCAGCTTCAACATTAAATTCATTTGCACATATTTCTAGGCTGGTACCTTAACCACTTGACAATAGATTATAGTCCTGTATTATACTCTGCTAAAAAAGAACAAAAGACAAAGGTATGTATAAAATATTGCAAGTTTTCTATTTAATGTTATGCATCTTTTTTATTGGAATAAAACAGAAATGAAACAGAATATTCTGAGTTCTATGTGGAGCCAATCAAGAGAAGCAAGACAAATGGGCTTGAGGCTAAATGTTCAAACTTGAACAGAACTGTACTCTTTGGACTGGAACAGCAAAATCTTGCTTGCTATCTTGGACTTGCTAGGCAGTCTTTGTGTATTTGCAGCAAAGGATAACTGATAGCTTTCCAGATAAATTTCAGGATGCCCACATTTGATCAATAGTAACATCAGCTGGAAAATATGTGTGTGGGGTATAAACCAAAATGTTAGTAGTCATTGAGTTTGATTTCCCTCTCAATAAATGGAATTGAATTAGGTGCATCCATAAATTCTGAAGACTTCAGTATTTTATTATTGTTTTCTCTGAATTATACTTTGAAAAAATGGTGCTCATGTCACTTGACATATGTAGATGAGCACAGCATGTAAAACACTACCCTACAGTATTCTTCCATTGAGATGTTTTTCAGTTCCAGGTTCAGATGTCTTAATAATGTCTCCAGGCAAAATCCCTCTTCTTTTAACCTAGTACATTTCTTCTTTCATTGGTTCAGGGAAAGATAGAGAATTTAATGATGTTCATTTAAGTTCAATAAAGACAATCAAGTTTGAACACCAATGAAACAGGTTTGCTATGAGTGTACTAATTAGATGAAGGATATATGGTAAGAGCATGCAACCTCTCTTTCCAACCTTTTGTTACCTCTTATATGTAAGAGGTTCCTCGTTTAATATTTTGATTTAATCTGAAATATTAGTATTACAAAGCAATTTCAGATTTGTTACCCCCTTTTTAATTAGCATTATCCATTATTAAGTTTGGTGTGACATAAAACATAATTAACTGAGAGGGTGAAATGTGCCCTTGAACAGGGACTAGATTAAAGAACACATTCCCAAGGTTTGTTTTCCACTTGTTAACCAGAGTTAGTAGTAATTAGGTGCAATACACTTACTTGAACTACTCCTACATATGCATTTTTCCCTTTCTTTCTTTTTCCTTTTTTTTCAGTTCCTCTGTTCAGTAACAGAAAAATGTAACAGAAAATGCAGATGACAATCTTGAGTCCCTTACATTTCTTCCCAAGTAATCAATGCCCAAATGCAGGGCCATAGGCAATTTTTTAAAATCAATTACTTTATTATTAGAATGCAATTTTGCAAGTAAAATTTCCTTAATGTAATCATACTTACTTTGGTGTTGACATGTATAGAATTGTATTAGAGGTATATAAAGCAGCTCACACTCCAAATGGATCAAGCTTGGAGTAAGTGGATTTTAATTTGAACCCAAGAGGTGCCCTGGTTTGCTTGGAGCACAAAACAAAATGCAAGTATTTCAATTGTACCACACTGTTTCAAGCGAAGTCACTGGAAATTATCTTGCCTGAAGTGATCTTCTGGAGAGTTATCTTTTAAATTGTTCTTCCTGGGCCAGGAATGGTCACTCCCTCTTGCAATTGTCTTAAGATGGATGGAGTGAGTGGGAGTGAAATTTTTCGGGAAAGCAGCAAGCATCCTAAGGAATGAGCTATGGAGCACAATGCTTTCTGTATCTGCCTATTTCTTCTCTTGTAATCCCTTGCCTGACTAACTAAAGTCAGGCAACTCACTTCAACTAAAAGATAAGCAACTGCTTTTTTTTGGAGTAGATTCCTTTATGGAAGTTGGATGTCTTGTGCAGGAGGATATATGTGGGCTTAAAAGTAAAAACTGGAAGAACATACATAGAAAAAAATACTAATCCTGTACAGCATTGGTTTGATTAGCTTAAAAGGGAGGGGTATGTGTGTGCAAGCACTCTATGCATGTTCTTGGCTCCTTGTTCATTTTGAGATTTGGGATGCCTTTCTCAGTGCAGTGAATTGGCACTCATCGTCTTCTTCAAAGGCACTCATCATTTTCAAATAAAAGATGAAGAATAACTTTTGGAAATTACACAACCAACGGAAGAGTATGTACAGACCACATATCTAAGCTTAGCTAGTCATCAGTATGGTATCTTTTTTCTGTCGGTGGGTTTTTTTTTTTTTTGCTATGCTGATGGTTTGCTTTGAGTTGGTAGGTTGCTTGAACACTAGCTCTTTTGGAGTTACTAATTCTGAACATTCGAAAAAGCAAAAAAGAGTATTTCTAACTGGATGACTTGCTGAGTTTTTACTATTGATCATTGCACTGTGCATTGCACTTTTGCCCTTTTGTTTGCAGAGACTTTAAAATGCAGGATTTTAAAATGCAAAGGACTCTATATTGCTTTATTTATGTGTCAAAATTTTTTAACTGCCCATCTGCCTCAAAGAGTGACTCCAGGAGGTGTACAATAAGATAAATCTAAAAACAATACAAAAGTTAAAATTCAAAAGTTTAGATTTAAAGAGACAAATACGAAAATAAAAATTATCAAATCTTCTGATTAAAAAGGTGAAGGAAGGAGGCTCTCAGGGCACAAGCCAGCCCCATGGCTAAGTCCTCTGCTAGGTTCCCCATCTGAGGCTGCAAAGCCAGGTCTTAACCACCTTTCAGAATGCCAAGACAGTGGGGGCCTGCCTTATCTCTGGGACAAGAATATTCCATAGGGTGGGTGCAGTGGCAAAGTGGCTCTCCTCTTGGACCCTGCCAATTAAAATTCTTAAACTGATGGGATTTGCAACATGTCTTCCCTGCCTTACTGGGTATAATACAATTGGGCTGCCAAGCTAATGGGGCATGGATGCACACTCTATTCATACTTGGATAATTTTACAAAGGTGTGGCTGAGCTTGTTGCTTCTTCTGTCCATTTAGCACTACAAGTGCAAAAAAATAAATTGTTTTGCCACCAAGGTTTGTGCATGACTCATGGTTGCTCTTTGATTCCTGATTACTGAAGGTGTAAATTTATTTTGCAATTATGAAGTAAAAGCTAGAAGTCAGACAGGGGGGAATTTTTTTTATGCTTTACAGCATGGACTACTCTCTTGAATAGCAGTCCTTCCTTCCTTCCTCTCTCCCTCCCTCCCTCCCTCCCTCCTGGCAGAAACTGAAATTTTATTTTGTTTGGTACCTGGCCAGTTCCATGTTTCCCAAAAGAAAATCTGCTGGTAGATCTTAAAATGCCAGAATCAAATTAAAAACTTCTGTGCTCTTGATTATTTGCAAGGTTAGGTTTAGACATAATTAAATTAAAAAGACTTACTTTAAAAAAATTAAAAAGAAACTATGTCATTCTGGTTTTATTTTTGTTTTGTTTTTATTTCTTCCTGGATGTCCTTCTGCCTTAGAGATCTTTTGAAGGGAATTGAAATATTAATGGATAAATTAAAATAATTTGGTGCATTAGCAGCTTTAAAAACTAATAAAGAAAAGACAGATCATGACAAAAATATGAAAATGGAAGATCAAATAGTGAAGAATGAAATGGGTTTTAAGACTGAGAAAAAGATAAAATACCTGAGTATCAGTATGATAAATATGAATTGTATGTTATTTCAAAATAACTATGTTAAGGGATGGAATGAAGTTAACATATGTTTAAGATGGGAAAAGTACAACTACTGGGGAGGATTTCTGTGATAAAAATGAATGTTTTCCTTGAATGAGGTTTTGTTTCAGAAAACACCTGCTTTGATAATTGATTCAACATTTAAATAGTGGCAGAGGAATATATCTAAATTAGTATGGAAGGCTAAAAAACTTGAGTTAAATATAAAGTGTTACAAGACGAAAGGAAGATTGGGTTTACCTGATTTGAAATTGTATTTTGCAGCTGGCTGTTTGGTTTGGATGAAAGAGTGGGTGCTGCTGAAAAATAGAAGACTTCTGGAGTTAGAAAGACATGACCTGAGATTTGGGTGGATGGATATATGTGGTTCAACAAAGTCAAGGTTAATGCGGATTTTAAAAAATTATGTTAGATGCGCCATATTGAGAATGTGGAATATATAGATACAAACCCAGGTTGTGCCAGAAAATACCTCTACAGCTCTCAACACAAGAAGCATTTTACAGACAAGAAACAATAGGTAAACCACAAATGGCTAACTTATTGTGAGAGTTTTCTCAAGGGGTATATCAAATAAAATCAAGAGGAGAACTGGTGCACAGGGATATAACTGCCAATGGTTTGCTTATACTGTATATAGCATTGTGTAGAAATGATGAACATGGAACTGCTAAAATATATACTGTAAATGTTCAAGTGAAACTAAATGTTCAGAACAAGTGAAAGAATGTATTATAAAATGGGCTAAAATTTGGTTATAATATATAGATGAAATAATGGGAAAATATATGGCTGAAAGGAAGTGAATTTTATATTATGTTGTAATCTTAAAGAGAAGTTTTATAAAATGATGTACCATTGGTATATGTTATCAGAGAAATTGTCTAAAATGGAAAAAGGCACTTCAAATTTATGTTGAAACAAGAAGAGACATTTTAACATGTTTGGTGGACATGTAAAAAGCTAGAAAATTCTGGATTCATATACATAAACTGATTTAGAGGATTTTAAAAATTAATATACAGTTGAAACTAGATGTGTTTTTTTTTGGGATTGATGGATAAACAGATGGAAAATAATAATGAAACTTTGTTTTTGTACATGATAACTGCAGCAAAATTATTGTATGTGCAAAAATGGAAAGATTCACTACTACCCACAATGGGGGAATTGTTGGTGATAGTGATGGAACTTGCTGAGATGGCTAAATTGACTTCTTTAATCAGAGAAAAGACAATATCTAAGTTTATTGCTGACTAGAAATCTCTTACAGAGTTTTACATGAAACAAAAAATAAACTTTGTTTAATCATTTAAACAAAAATGATGTTAGAATATAGAATATTCATTTTTGATGTTAGAATATAGAAAGTTATGCTTTAACATAGAGTAAAAGGTTGATTCATAATTGTACTTACAAATACTGTAAAAAGATCATTATTTTTGTTTATTTTCTATTTTTTTTTTACTTTTTCTTCCTTGCATTTTTAGTATTCTCTTTGATTTCTTTCTTTTTCTTATTTTCTTTTCTTTTTCTTATTTTATATTAGCTTTTATTTTCCTTTTAAAAAATATTTAATAAAAATCACAGTAGATCACCCAAAGTTGCTTTAGACATAGTGTATTCACATTTCCTTCTCTTAACTAAATACTTACCTATTCATGGGGCAAGGGGATAATTCTCAGAAATCCAGTAACAATCTGTTGTGGTTAAGGAGAATGGGAACAACCACACTAGCTCTGTCACCATAATCCCCTTCAAGTGAAAAACAAAGTTACCTTTGATGGATAACTTTGAACTCCACACAATGTATAGTTCTCTTTAAGTTCTTTTGAATAGAGAACTTCCAGAACTGCTTTATAGAAGGAAGATAGTATGAGAGGGTGGAGTGAGAAGACTAGTCCCCTTTTTATATTTACTGAAGGACAATAGAGGAGTTAAATTGCACAAGTATCATCTCATTACTAAAAAAGGCTATCTTCATCTTTAAGTATTCTGAAATTATGATTATTTTAAGTTACTACAATAAGGAACTGCCAAATGGCCTCTGTTAATTTAAATAATTTTAGCTTCAGATTAACTTTGTAATCATATAAACCAATTAGAGAGTAAAACATATTTAATTATGCTCATAATAGTTGAGTTGCTATCCAAAGTAAGTATTATAAGAATGCTTTAAAATATTGGAATGCAAAATATCCTTGATTCATTCATTGTTCCAAAAGAAAGTAATTTGAACCAATGGCTAATAATTTAAATATCTAAGTAAAATGTCTGTCATGTATAAAGAGTAGTGTTTCAAGTGCTTAGCATTCAACAGTTCAAAAATATCCATAAATTCATTTATTGGCTGCTAACACTACCTGGACAGAGGGCAGTGTTATTGCAAACCCTTGATTCTCTTAAAGGGCCGCTGCAGTGTGTCCCGTAAGGTGATACACAAGTTCTGGTTCGCACCTGCGACCCTTGACCACAAGTAACTGAACATGTACTCCAATGGGCCCACTCTTCAGCACCAGATTCACCTGTATTCAAGACAATAAACAAATTTGAATACAATCATGAGTACTGAGCAGAGATATAGTTTTTTTTTTAAAAAAAAGCATGCAAAGAATAGTTAAGAAACAAAAAAAGGTAACATTTTTTAAAATAAAAGCTCACTGAACTTTTTGGAAAAATATACATGAATTAGTAAGTATATTTCCAAGACAAAAGAAAAATCAGATAACAAATGGCATTAAGAAACAAGCAAACCTAATCTTTTCTTCTAACTTGCTTTTGCAAGCGTTGGCTAAATTATACAATAACTTAATGAAAGCAGAATTTAAAGAATTCTTCATCTGTTTGACAAAGAAATCAAGTGAAGACATTTCTTTAAAAATTTCTTGGAATGAGAAATAACTTTTATTGCCCACTGGAAATGACAGTAGCAAAACTTGTTTTAGTTTCTTGGGAACGGGAACCATAACTTTTTCTCCCTGTTATGAATGACATAAGCAAAATTATGACTACCTCTTTGCCTCATCCAGTTGCTAAATAATGAGCATCATTCTAACAGGGTGGGACAATCTTGGAGAATATTCCAAGAAAAGTCTGCAAAACTTTCTTACCTAATGGAGGAGTGAGAAAAAGAAAAATCTAACTTTTATTTCCATAAAAACTTACTTTCTGACGTGTGAATCATATTTGTATAGCTGCCCCTCTTACAATCAGATAATTCTGGGCAGCCTACAACAAAACTGAAAAATGTTGGTTTAGGCTTGAAAAACAACATGTGTCAGCCATGTACAAGCATAAATCTATTATATACAAAAGAATGTTTGAGTTATAACTGACAGAACAGTGTGAAGATGGAGTGTTAGCAGAAAGACTTTTAAAATTCAGAGTATGCAATATGTGTTTACATTCAGACAGTTACTTTTATTCTATTAAAAAGTCCCTTTTCCAAATTTCAGCATGTTAATCCTGAAAGGGCAAGGCTATTGAAAGATAACACAAGAAAAAGATGTATATTGGTTAAGGGTATGCAGTGCTTCAGATCCAGTTCTGAAAAGGCCCTTTGGTGTGCATGAGGATGGAAATGTAGTACCTACCATAGCAATTACATCACTTTGGGGGGGGGGTTGTAAGATATCTGTGTGATCCCAGAGAAAGATATGTCTGCTTTAAAGAATGGTAGGCAGACAAAGCACCTTTTGGACAATTTCTGAAGCCCTGCACATCCGTAACACTGCAGTTTCTCCAAAAGGAGCAGAATAGAATCTCATTGCTTTTGAAGCCCCTGCTGTGCCCAGATGAGTAGACAACTGAAACAGATTATTTTGCAGATGTGATAGGGAGATTTAACTTTGAGTTCATTGAGTCTAAGGCTACTCTGAAAAAATCTGTCCTAGATCTTTAGCTATGCTCACTCTGGAGCTGCTAGAATTATCTCTAGGAAGGTTTTTGGAACACAAAAACCTTTCAGGCTGAAAACATCCATAATCTCTCAGGCTGAAATAATCCTTGCAAACATTTTCTGCCCACACCAATGTGAGTCAATAATCTTGGAGATAAGTGAACAGATCTATTATACTGTTTTTCTCTTGCTCTCTTTTCCTCTGCTATGCTTCTGAATCCTACCCTGTTTGAAACAAATATAACCCATTCTTCTCTTATGCACAAGAACAGGACCATGGACCATTTTTTTAGAACAAGGGCTGAGCTCAGTCTTTGAATGAAATGTAGTGAGCCACATTCCAAAAAGTGGGTGGGCCACAACTAAGAAATAGATATGTCCAAAACAAAACTTCATATGACTGAATATAAATCCAATTCATATTAAATACAGTCAGTATGATAATGTTCCAGATAAGGAACGTGTCTTCTTTTATCACCTTAAAAATAAAATTCAGCAGTGCTTTTTGAAGGGGGTCTTGCATTCCTGGATGTTGACAATAATATAGTCACTTTCCTTATTAAAAATTGTCTTTCCACAGAAAGAAAAAGGTAAAGAATGTCTTTACTTATATCTTTGTGGAAGAAGATATTCATTTCATTCGCACTATGCTAAAATCAACTTCAGTCTAAAATCTTGCATCCCCATTACTTTCATTAAGAAAGATACAGCAGTGTGAGAAGTAATATGAATTACTCATGCTTGTTTTCTACTTTGATTTCATATATGACATCTCACCATTACACTTAGGCGAGTTTATAACTTTCCAAACATTCTGTTACATTTCAATATGACTAGGAAATAATATTGAAACTACAGAGGAGTTGCTAGGGTTTGCCCAGGCAGTATTCCACATTAATCCTTTATATATCGTGTTTTTCTCATTTCCTTCCTTCCTTCCTTCCTTCCTCCCCTCTCTTTTCCTTCCTCCCCTCTTCCCTTTCTTCCTTCCTCCTTCCTTAGATGAATTGTGCAGGAGAGGATAAGGAAAGCATTTCATTCACGCACAGAGCAGGGGGGCTCCTCTCCTGACGTAACAGAAGTCCGGGACGGACCCTCCTCAGGGAAGCGGCTCTGGGACGTGAGCACGGTGAACCGGCTCCTTCGCCTGCCTCCTCCTCCTCCTCCTCCTCCCGCCGCCCTGCGCCGCATCCCCGCATTTCTTTCGCGCAAAGCACCGATCGCACCCGGCCTGCTATAAACAAGGCTGGTTTCGCAGCACGAAAAAGGCAAACAAAACACAGGCGGCCGAGAAAAGAGGGGATCCTTGAAGGTTTCGAACATCTGTCGAACAAATGAGGAAAGGCTGCTTCCAGATGTTTTCCAGCAACAACCCCCAGCCCAGCCCAGCCCAGCCCAGGCGGTGCATCGTCACCCAATCTGCGGCACAGGAGGCGGCCAGCCCAGGGTTGCCCCAGAGCCAGGGGCCCCCTTGCAAAAGGCGAAAGGGGGCCGGACTGGCACCGCAGGGACCGCAGAAGCCCTCCGCTGCAGTGAGCGCCGCTTTGCGACGGCGGCGAAGCCGTCGTAGGACTGGCTGGCTCGGGCTTAAGGAAGCAGCCCAGGCTTAGCGTGTTGACAGAATCCAGCCAAGTGCGGCTTGGAAAAGTGTCAAGGAAAGTGTCAAGCCCACCAGTGAGAGTGTTTTGATCTCGGGTCTCCGTCCCGCCACACACGAGGGTCTGTTTGGTGCAGTGATGAAGGCATCAGGCTGGAAACCGGAAGACCCGCGCTTGCGTCCTGCCTGAGGTGCAAAGCCAGCGGGGTAGCCTCGGGCCGGTCCCTCCCTCTCAGCCCTAGGAAGGAGGCGAGGGCAGCCCACTTCCAGAAAACCCGGCCAGGGGGCTGCAGGGGTCAGACCCTGGCCCGGAGGGCGCGCTCCTTGTACGAAGAGCGGCCCTGGCCACTTCCTTTCAAGCTAGGAAGGGAAGGCCCGTCCACCCGCCCAAGGCACCCAGAGCCCGCTTGACCAGGGGCAGCGTGCCCCTGGCCATAGGGTGCCATTCCTTTCCTCATGGTCTCGAGCATGCCCGACTGGTCTCCCAGTAGATACAGGACGCTGGGCTGCGCCGGGAGCCAGCGCGGTTGGGCTGGGCAGGGGGGGGCTGTGCCGACCCGAGCACGTCTCCCTGGGGGCGACTCCCTTGGGGGGCGAGAGCGGAGTCAAAACGCAAGGAAGCGGCCCTCCAGCTCAGGGAAGCATTAGCTTTCTGAACAACGCGGCCCAGCGAGGCTCCTCAGCAGCCTCCGCTGTCAAATACAGGCAGTCCCCCACTTACGGCCGTGACCGAGCCTGCAGTCGCAAATCGCAATGATCTGCATCCAGTTTTATGAAGTTTTTTGCAGTGATCGCTAAACAAACACCGTGGTCATTAAACATTCACTATGGGGTGGGGGGGTTGCCAGAAACTGGAAGCAAAGGTCAGTGCCGGGCAACAATGTCATGAACTGCTGTCACGGGACACTGCGAACGGCCACGAATGGGGGGCTCACAAGTAAGCTGCTGGAGCTTCAAATCCTGGCCTTAAGTACCTTTTAGGGAATCCAGCGTAACTTTGACCGGCCAGTAAGTGACTGGCGGTAAGTCGAGGACGACTCGGAACAGTGTTTCCACTGGGGAGAGTATCTTTGGCTTGGATGGACGGCTGTCCAAGCGGCTGTTTCTGAAAGTGTACGACGGCCACAGACACAGTCTCCCCCTTGTCGCCTCGCAGAGCGGCCCGTTTCCCCGGGACGGTCCGAGTCCCCCAGCGCTCGCCTGCCTGGCTTTGGCCCCTGCCCAGCTTCCCCAAACGCCGTCTCTGGTTCCCCTGAAACGAACACAGGACATTCCTCCGTCCCTGCTTGCTTGGATGAGCCAGCTCCCACGGTTTCCTTTTGATGCTGGATGCCGAGGGCGGCTTCTCTGGGTTCTCTAACGGTCAGGGCCGTCCGTGGCGCGGCCACGGCGGGGAAGGGAGACGGGTGTGAGCAGCAAGGGTGCCTCCCCGCCTTCGCCTTCGTCAGAGCCAATGCTGAATTTCGCTACCCTCGACTCTATTTCAGGTTTTTGTATCCAAACGTGCTGCTTGCACGCCGCGGGGGGTCCCTCTGCAAGGGAGATGGGTCGTCTCCAAATGTGGGAGAGGAGAGAGAGAGCGAGAAATGGAGAAATGGGGGGATAGCCAGATGGATGGGCGAGAGAGAGGACGGGGGTCTTTTTCGGCCCTGGAAACTGCCATGGTCGGAGGCGCAATTTCCTTCCAGGCGCCATTAAAAGTAGGGGGCACGGTGGCTGAGTGGCCAAGACGCTGCGCTTGTCAGCCAAGCCAAGAAGGTCACCGGCCCGAGTGCGAGATCCAAGCACAACGGGGTGCGCTCCCCCGTTTGCCCCAGCTCCGGCCAACTGAGCAGTTGCATGTAAAAATGCACGAAGAGGAACAGGCACCACGGAGGTGGGAAGGCAGCAGCGCTCCGTGCGCCTCGGCGGATAGCCGTGCCGGCCAGTGACCACGGAGGCGTCTTCAGACAAACGCTGCCTCCCTCGGCAGTGGACTGGCGACAAGCGCCGCCCACTCGTGTTGGACACGGCTGGCAGGGGAAGCCTTCGCCTTACCACTAAGAAGCCAAAACGGGGGAAAAAAGTCTGCTTTTTTGGACGCCTGCTCAGAGCAAAACCTTGCGCAACGTCGGTCAGTCCGGTGCTCTCACACCGACGCCCCGTCCCGCGAAACGACGCAGAGCCGCTTCCTGGCCAGCTCAGGATTCCGGCTCCCCCAAACCGGCCTCACCCCTTGCAAGAGCTGCCCCGTCCTGACGCCGCCGGCTTACCTGGGCCGATGCACAAACCTGCACGTCTGGGGGGCAGAAGAGCAAGTTGCGGCTGGAGGGATCGGGCACGAATCAGAGAATTCGAGGTCGCCCTGGGAGGAAGCAAAAAAAAGGGAATTCACCCCGGTGTCCCTTCCCTTCGCGCACGAACGTCTTTTATTTAGACTTCCATACCGCCCATCTCACCTCAGTGACGCTGGGTGGTGTGTAAATTAATCCCAGCTTCGTACATGATTTAGGGGGCTTTTGGTGGAGGATAAGACGGAAGCACAGAGGAGACCCCCCGCAAAAGGAAGCTTTCTCTTCGGGGACGGCGGAAGTTACCCCTCACCTTGCTTCACGGGGCAGGAAAGGAGGTTCCCCGCGGAAGGCTGGACCACCCCTGTGGCTTCTCCCCCGCCTGGCTAGCTCATTTTCAGAGAGAGACGGACCCTTAATTTGCACGTTCTGCTCTGAACGGCGGATCGGCCTCTCCGCCTTTGCATCTGCCCTGAATTCTAGACTTCGCAGTCCTCATCTGAAAGATGGCAAACATTCACGGAGGCATGGAAGTGTGGATATTGGAACCATATGCACGCTCACAGACAGATGCACGACAGTCATTGGGGGATTTTTCTTTCTTTAAGCCCCAGACCGAGGCCGGAGCTGGAGCAAATGCGCCCCATCGGGAGGATTAGGTGGTCTCAGACGTGGGAAGAGCCCGTCGCAACGGCCCTAGAAGCCCACCAAAGGTCTCAGCCCGTTGCCACCTCTTGACCGCACCATCATCGTGGGGCTCCTCCGACGGAGGCGAACCTGGGGAAATGCCAGGGACCCCACTCGGGGCTCTGGGAGAGCATCCAGCTGAGCCGATCCCCGTATGGCTGAAGCCAGAGGAGATGTGGCCGCGGGCGGGCGGGCGAAAGAGGCAAGGCCAAGACTGCACGCTCGGCTGTGGTCCTGCTGAAGCGGCTTCAGCGGCTGCCCATCTCCCAAGAGTGCACGGAGGGACGATCACCACGACCCCCACATCCACAGCAGACTTTGCCCGACCTCTTGGCCCAGCACCGGGGGGCCGGGGGGCGGCTTGTCCCAGGTTTAAAATGAGTGCGCCTCAATTCCCAGAATTCCCGAGCCAGCCACGGTTGGGAAACTCTGCTTCAGAGCAGCGATTCTCAAACATTTGGGTCTCGGAAATCCTCTACGCGCTTAAAAATGACCCAAAGGGTGTTGGTTTACGTGGGTGACATCTGTCAACATCAACAACGTGAATCGATCCATCGTAACGCTGAGAAATTTCGGAACCGGAGTGTATTTGGTTTGTGGAGCATCCGAAAGGGAGAACCGTTGCTTTGGAGTACGCGGCAGCATCTGCGGCAGCGTTGCAGGAACCGCTGCAAAAGTGCTGCCCAGCCTTGGCCGCATCGCGATACGTGGGCTTCAATTCCCAGAATTCCCCAGCCAGCCATGGGAATGCTGGGAGTCGAAGTCCGCATCGCTTAGACGTCGGTAAGGTTGAAAAGACTTGCAGCAATGCTCTCCTCTGGATTAGCGAACCAGTTTCCCGGGCTTCACGCCTTCCCATCCAACCTCATTTCTAAATAACCTGTTTTCCGGGTTCCGCCATATGGTGCACCTGAGTAAACCAGACGGGCCTGCCCGCCTAAGGCACTGATGATGTTACCTAGTTTGGCACTGAAACGTCTGCAAAACGCCAGCCAAGCTCAGAGAGCGCTCAGGGCCCCACAATTCAACCCTGAGCAACAAACCACCTACGTTCTCCCCCCACCAGCACGGACACCACATCCAAGTTAGAAGGAACCAAGCTGCCAAGATTTTCTCTGACCCGGTTAAAGCAGCTTCTCTTCGCCAGTTTTTCAGGGGGCAGTGGAAAAAGAAGGAGGCCCCGGCGGGTGAAGGAGCCAGGCCTGCTCATCCGAACAAAGAGGGGCAGGCCAGGCGCGCTCCCCACGTTTATAACCATTACAGGCAGATGTGACAGATGGAGAGCTAAGACCGTATCTCAAGGAGGCCGAAGAGGAAAAAAGAGGCCAGCGAGTCCATCCCCTGCTCAGCGCAGGAACTCTGCAGTCCGATGTCTTTTTCTCAGCGGCCATCCAGACGCCTAAAGGAAACCCCGGCCTCTGTGGCAGGGCCAAGCCGTTGCTCCTGCGGAAAACGGCCTCCCCGTCCCAGTTCATCAGCGAAGTCCTGCGGCCACGGGCAGGCGAGAACCAGGCTGCTCGGTCTCCGGGGTGAGTCCCGCGGACCCCAAGAGTGGATTTCACGCCTCCGTTGACGGACACATGCCCAGCCAACCTGGCCATCTCCAGAAAGCTTCGGGGGTTCTGCTTGGACAATCCAGCAGCAAATCTCCTGGAATCTGGCAAGGCCAAATTGTATCCTGCCCTCGGGATAGGCTCCTGCGGTCCCCAGGAGACAAGCTCAGCTGGGAGGAGATTCAGCCTCATGGCCTGGCAAACTTCTTTTCTGCCTTTCGAAGCATGTGCAGCAACAACTGTGAGAAAGGGGCCCAGAGGTAGGGTTTATTCGTTTGAGATTTCCCACATGGGGAGGCTGCACAAGGAGCGACGCCAGAATTATGCAAAACCGGGAGGTGAGCACATTTCTCCCAATTTGCGTAATGGGCTCCCTGCAGGTTTTCTTGGCACTGTGTTCATTTGGCGGCTCATTCGTGGCCGGACCCATCAGCCTGGCGTGGCTGTGCCCGCATATGCCGACCTCCATACGACTATGGAGAGGAGAGGGCCCTACTCTGAACTTCAACAACAGGGCGAGGGTTTGGACTACAACTCTCTCAGTCCCCTGTTGCTGGCCCAACAGGTTGGCACCGGCGCATTTGCACGGCAAACCACGATCGGCAGTTGGTTGATTTCTGAGCTGCGCAACTCCCAAAGAGCCACCTGCCTCTCTGGCCTCTTCCAAAATCCTGCTTCAAATTGGTAAAATGCCTCTGGGCTAGAGACAGTCCGAGACGGACCTCCTGGCCTCCACCGGTGCCAAGGGGGCAAGACTGGCTCAGCCACGCTCAGTCTCTCCCAGCTTCTCTTCTGTCCCCTTGCAGGGCAGAACCGCACATTAAAGGGTATTCGAGCCCTCCGTGGAACAGCAGGGCATGCAAAACAGACCTAGGAAAGTTGTGTTGTTGTTGGGTTTTGGTTTTTTTGTTTTTCTGGCTTGGCAAGAGTCCACCCCCTTCTGCAAGGCACTTGAAACTGTAATGCAGTAAAAGTTTATATGATCACACACACACACACACACACACACCCCAGCGCTGCCCAGCAGCGACTCCGAGGCAGAAGCTAGCAGCTGGCGATATTTACAGTTGAAGCTGCATCCATCAGACAGCAGAGAGACGGAGAGAGGGCCTTGAAAGGGAGAACCTCCCGATTCACAAAACCAGCTGAAATATTTCTGTGTGGCTTTTCCTCCCTATCAGAGACAAAACTCGAAGCAGTGTAATAGCTTTGTTTTCCAAACACTCGAGCTGAGCCGCAAAAGAGAGGAAGAAGAAGGGCTGGTTGGCTGGCTACCAGCAGACACCATCTCCAACTGGCAAACGTTTTGTGCAACAGAATTACCTCCCTCTGCCCCCATTTGGATTTAACAGATCCACCTGCAGCTCAGGTTCACCTGGGCAGGTGAGAAGACCCCACGTGGCAACAGGGCACTCTTGTGTCCCGCTTCCCTTCCGTCCCCTTCTGTACTCCAGAGTTTCTCAACCTCGGTAACTTTAAGACATCTGGGCTTCACCTCCCAGGCATGCTGGACGGGGAATTCTGGGAATTGAAGTTCCGCAGGTCTTAAAGTTGAGAAACACTGCCCTGTGCTACGCAGCATTGTGGGAGAGCGACTACAGAAATACATGACAATAAACTCAGATGCCCCCAAATCCCCAACCCCCCCCACCAACTAGCACTGAACAGGAATTGCAAGTTCCAAAGAAGCACCATTATATAACAGACACTGTTTAAAGAAAGCGGATTTCCAAAACCAAAACATTTCTTTTTCCTTTTCTAACCACAACCGCTTCGTTGTAAACAGCCCACAGGACGACTTTAAAGATGCACAGTTCCAGAGAAACGGAAAGAAAAGAACTTCCAAAGAACTGAGTGGCTGAATCCTGATCATTTCTGGAGGTGAATCCCAAATTCCAGCATGTCTTTCCTTGGGCCGATTACTCTAAGCAAAAAAACAAAAACATTAGCCTTACTCTATTTTATGCCTGCGGTTTCATGTGCATGTTTGTTTAATCTTGCTAAAATATGCGGGCAATGTCATTCCTGCTCTTGCAAGTCTTCTCTGGTTGAGTTGCTCTGGGTATCAGAAATATGGGGTTCCGATTCATTCATTAATTAATTTAACTGCCAGAGGAATTCGCAGTAGGGATCTGCTGGAACACATTTTCCAGCCACGTCTGGACAGCAGAAAAATCGGAGATCAAAGTTGGCTATTTGTGGCGCGGCTTTCTCAGAAGGAGCACCCTCCCCTTCAAAAGGGGCTGTGCTGGTCTGCCTTACAACACACACCCCTCTGATTTCCTAGGAAAGGAAAAAAAGACAGAGTGGGAAAATACCAAATGAGAGTTGGGCCCGCCATAAAACCTTATTTGGGACCTTCTGCGACATTCCATGGTGGAGACAGTTGTGTAAGAAGAGAGGCTCATCTAGAAGCGCCCAGCCAGGAAGAGAGTTGCAGCCCCTTCCTCACGTTGTCCGAATCCGAGAATTCCCAAGCATTTTGTCTTCTGTTAGGCCAGGGCTTCCCATGAGGAGGGAATAACCACGGGAAAGATGCACTCAAACACGCCCCGAGAAGGACCCAATCCACACCCAGGTGCCTCGAGGTCCCAGGCATCCACTGGCAGGTTGCATTCGGACAACTTCCTGATAAATGTCTATGTGTATTCTCATTAATCCAGAACATATTCTTGCCACCTCTTTCCTTTCCACATGGAATTAAGAAAGTCTCCTGCATAGGAGACGAAATGTTTTCCGATTACAGTAAACAAATAAAAGTCCGGTTGCTTTTTTGAGAAAACGTTTGCATATTTTTTTGCAATTTTGCTATAAACGTCCTGATCGGTTCTTGGCTCGGCATATACAAACGCCGGGATGAGTCCAAAGGCGGAGGGCGGAGCAGCCAAGGATCATTAATCCACTTTGAAAGGAGCTGCAATTAGCAGTTTGTGTGAATGCAGTCGCAACATCTGGAAATGCCTTTTGGGGAGGGGTTTTCGAGGTTTCAGAACCTATTTCTGAAAGCCAGCGGACTCTTTCCAGGACAACTTGCTCAACGGGAGAGGCGGCGGGTCCAACGCACCAGCCCCAAAAGTTCTGGGGACGCAGAAGAGGTCCGTCTGGACAGCGGGGCTCCCGCCAAGAGGGGCGCTCAGCCCCTTCCTGGACAGGGGGACCTCCTGCGACCTGCACCGCCCCCCCCCACCCGCTTCCCCAAGCCCCGGAGCAAGAGAGCGCGCTTACCTTCTCCCACCGGCTCCTGCGAAGCGCGCCCTCCCCCCGGGCC
>JANHZU010004135.1:69955-84540 GCA_032468055.1 Acrochordus granulatus | reverse complement strand
TATCTATCTATCTATCTATCTATCTATCTATCATCTATCTATCTATCTATCTATCTATCTATCTATCATCTATCTATCATCTATCTATCTATCTGCTCCTCTGTATTCAAAACTGGAACTGGGAGGATAATACTTCTGTTTAATGTGACTAAGTAATATGACAGTTTTATGTAGTGAAAGAAAGGCAGAAAGCCTGCTCATCTGCCATACAAAGATTACGAACTGTGACAAAAGTGTTAAAGACTTATCTTGTTCAACATTAGTGCAACAAAGTAACAATGTTCTGTTTGGGATAAACAGCTTTAATGTGTGGAAAATGCAGAAAGTGTTAGGCTGAAAGCAATATGTGACTTTAGGAGGGATTTGGATTTGGATTTAGATGCATGCACCTGACTTACGAACTATTCCTCTGCCCATGATAGCTTTTCTAAGTCTGCCTCTAATACTTCACAGAAGGTTGTGAGATCTTATTGAATGAAACAAACTGAGATGGAAAAGTCTGCTTGAAAAGGGGAACATGGATAATTGAGGGCACCACCACACTTCGGATTTTCCCTATCCTTCCTAGTCCCTTGGTACATAGCCTATCAGGGGGGTTCCCATGTATGGTTTTTGTGTACTGGACTAAAATCTGCTAGGAGAGAATAGTGTGGGAAGTCCATTTCTACCAGCTGCATTTGTAGCTTAAATCAGGAAACAACCTCTTGGTTTGTTATTGAAAAATGATAGGATTTTTTATATTGTGGAATAGATTTTTGTCTCGGACAAGTCAGAGTGGAGCAAGCGCATAATTGCATTGTTCACATCTTAATACGTTGCCACCTACACTGCTATACAATCCAGTACTGAGCTTCTTGTATTCCAGTGAATTAACTGGGCCTTACTCTCATCTTGGATTTAGTTTTCATTCATAAGTTTGTTAATGGAATTGAAGACCAAGAGATTGTCCTCTTCTTTGTTTTTAATTAAAAGTTATATCAGAAGCACTTTCTTGATTGCGCCAAACCTATGCAATTAAAAACACGCAGAAATGGCAACTGTTGTACACATACTGTACATATGACTTTTCAATGCACATTAGAATTCTAGAATCATATGTTGCCATTCCATTGTGCGTCAGCAAGTCCCATAAATTTACTGAATGCACTAAAACCTTTGTAAAAGGAGATATATGTAACACATAACCCACTAAATTAATTATATTTTATAATTTTTATTTTTTTATATATATTAAGGGACTTAATAGATACTAGACATTTTGAAGAGTGCTGTGGAATCAGGTAGGCATCGAAAGATTTGCATTAAAACAGCAGAAGTTTTAATTTTTGCTAAGGTTCAGCATGATTTTATATTGTCTGGAGTACATTCTTAAAGCCTTGCTAACATCCTAAATACTAAGAGTGATCTAAGCTATAAATAAATATAAAAGGACATTTAAAAAGTAGTCAAGTAAAATTTATTGATTAAAATTCTCACAAATCTATATAGCACTTACCTGGATAATAATTTTACATTCTTAATACCTAAAGAGAGGATAATATGGAGGAAAGCATAACTCATGGTTGGAGAATATATACAAACATGCTGCAGACATGTGCTGTTTGGGCCAATGCACAGTTGTGGATTTTTTTTTTTTTGAAACATGGTGATCATCTTTTTCTTCCAAATACATCTAGCACCTTCATTTAATATATTCCCCACCCACACACCCATCTCTTCTTTGAAAGTAAAAGAAGATTCATGCTAGAGATGCAGTAAATGGTTATTTCACTATGAACCAAAATCAGTCCATATCACTGCAGGAAAAGGGTCTTTCCCTGTTTTTAAATATGCACATTTGTCTCACAATAAAAATCCGACAACTTCATCTTTGAAGGTTTCTCAACTCCCTTCAGTGGAAAAGGTAGGATGCATATGTCAAAACTTCCATTCTCCACTGAAATGAAAGCAGCTGTCTGAAAGTGGAAAAACTAGAAAAAAGTACAACATATATTCTGGATGAAGGTGTTTCAATGTCAGCAGTGCAGAGTTAACCTAAGGAGACACATGAATGCAGCATAAAAATAGATTTTTCTTAAAATACTTGCACAGATCCATACATACACTATCTCATATTCCAACATTTGTCTTTTTTTCCAATTTTTAATTAATTTTTCTTTAAAAGGAGGAAATGAGTTTGTAGATATCACAGCAAATTCATTATTCTGAACAATTTTAGATGCTGCTCATAAATAACTATATAATATGACAAAGAACCAAGCTTATAACCTAAGCTTTCAAAAATATATAAAGGTAAATAAACAAAGAATAACTTCAAGTCACAGAAATAAATGAATGCCATTTCTAATTTTGCTTTATCAATCTTTTTAATTTCCGAGCAAGTACAGATAAATGTAGATGCATGTTAGAGGATTCTAATAATGCTACTGAAGGCAATATAACATTAATTTTACCACAGGAAAAGAAAATGTTCACAGTGAATCACATATGCAATGATCAGTACTAAAAGAAAATCAGAATGGAAAAAGGAAGAAATGGACTTGATATTAGTAACTGTGTTGAAAAACAGAGTGTAATACTTTGAAAAATGAATTAACCTACAGTATGCAAGCTACAAGTAGTTTGTTCTGTATTAGACAAGGTTTTGTTTGAAAAGATACTTGATTTGAATTTTGGAAAATGCTTTGGGAAATGGATTTAAATTTTTACTTTCTTTGAATTGTAAAATTTTTACTTTCTTTGAATTGTAAAAACATTTTACTCAGAAGGGCAGATGCATTTATTGTGTTGTTCTCTAAGGACCACAGTAAGTGCATTGAAATAGATACTTGAGCGTTATTTGATCTACAGGCTACTATAACAAACTATGGCACCATTTTATGGTAATTCTATGAAAATCCGAATCAGACTAAGAAAACATGGGCTGTAAGAAGCTAGTATTATATGTCTGTTTGAATGTTTACAAAAGCCAAGTCCAGTTGTGAAAGAGAGATGTGACAAAGGATCTTATAAAAAACAAGATACTATATTGTCAGTAATGAATGGATCTTCATTCGGACCAAAATTAAATGCTTTTAAGACAACTATGGAAGGCTTTTAACTATAACAAAAGCAATGGGAGTTAAAAAGAACTTAATTTAATCTTATTGATATCTTCCAATTCAGATAATCTGCTTTTCAGGTCTTGAGGTGTAGTTCAGAGAGCCCTGCTGTATGCCTTATGAGAATGAGAGAGTATCAAAAGTAGGGGTGTTTTGGAGAATGAGAAGTTCCCTGTTGATGGGCTCTAGCGCAAGCCCGAAAGCTTGGCATAATAAACTTTTAATCCTGGTGACGGGCTCCGATTAGTATCAAAAGTGATTTATATCAGAAGTTTATTTTATAGACTCATCACTATCTACACACAGAGACTCTACAGCAGAGGACACATTTCATATTGAAATTTACTTTAGGATACAATGGTGAATATTACACAAATATGTTTAGGGGACTGTTCATATGGTTTCTTCTCCAAAAATCAGAACATCCACATGGAGCAAATCTATCTTACCAGCCCTGTATTTGCTGTTGCTTCATTCATGTTCATGGCCTTGCTGCACAGAACTGCACCATACTGGAGAAGTAACTGTGTGTAGAGGAAGACTTATATTGATCCAATTATAATCTTAATTTTGCAGTAAATGTTTATATTAGACTTTGAGTGACTTGATATGCATTTGGCTGGTAAGCATATCTACAGTTAGGAAAATCAAAAGGCTAGATGAAATCGAGAACTGCACTAGGTTTCATCACTGTCCATCTAATTTAATGACTCATTGGCAGTATTTTTCAGGATTCAAAGTGGATTTTTTCCAGCACTATTTGGAAATGTTGAGGACAAAATACTGTCTGCTTGTGAAGGTGGTGCTCTGTCACTGACCACATCTTGTAATTTTTAATTATATCTCATTTCCTAATATACATTTATAGCCACTGTACATAAAAAATGCAGTATTCGTTCTTGTTAAATGGTTAATCATCATGGTGTAGGGAAAGACAAGCTAAGATGTTTTAGACATTTTTATGGAAGTCCCATTAGGAACAATGGGATTTATTTCTATGTAGCCATGGGTAGGATTACATTGACATTGTGCTATAATGCAAAATCTAAACAGAGAATTTAGATACTCACTTGTGCTATTTATTTATTAAAGGTAATTTGTCACCCAGTAATCTGAACTTGAAGCTGTGAAGCCTCTGCCATGTTTGGATTTTCTTCTTTAAATACAGACACACATACACTAATTAAATTTTATAAATACATTTTTTCTGAATGTGTGATTAACTATGGCCTTTAAATTTAATACAATTTTCATATTCAAATGAATACTTTATGTTTTAAGAACCTCATATTGATAGCATATGTATCAGACACTTGTCAAAGTCTTAGTTCTTGTTTATGAATTTTAACTGGTGGTTAAAAAAAATAAGAATAAATGGCTTTTTAAAAGTATCAGCTTAGAAAACTGACAAATATGCAGCAAAAGATTATGGAGACATGCAGTGGCATTGCTAAAATTAAACACAATAAGGAGATAAAAGGTAATTAATGTATTACCAGTTTGTGCCATAAATTTAGCAGCATCAGCTTGTTCCTGAGGGACACTTTTTTCATGAACAGATCGAGGTCGCTGACTTTTAATTGTATGATCTCCCATCATTCCAAATTCTAAAGACAGAATAAAGGTTTATGAAAGCTTGTGCGTAGACATTTCTCAAAAGGTTACACACTATCTCATGCAGTTGTTTGACAAAAACACCTGAAGAGGGCATTAGTAGAACATCAGTTTACAAGGCCTAATTTTGCTTTGTTTTATTTTGTTTTAAATGTCTTGACCTGTGTTTGAATAGAGGTCTAATCTAAAACTTGTTTAAAATTATTTTTAAAGTATATATATCAAAACTTCAGAATTGTGATACATAAAAAAGCAGCTGTGATACAACATCAGTTATTTAAGCTAATACATTACATTCTGAAATAATTTAAATCAGTGCAAACCACACCAGAAAACTACCACCAGTGCATCAAGTGGAGTCATTCTGCAGCAAAACGTGGTGCTTCTTGCTGAGATCAACCGTTAAGTTCCTGCTTAAACCTTCCGACCAGTGGCATGAGAAGGAAACTTTCATGAGAACAGTATAAATGGATCATAAGGACAGGGCCAAAGCGCCTCGTGCAATCTGGATGCAAGATCAGCTGTGTCTTACTTTCATTGTTGCAGAAAACTCTCTGCCACCACGAACATGAAAGCCCTTTTCCTCTCTGCTGTTCATCCTAAAACAGAACCCTTCTTTGATTTTAATAGAGGGGAAACCTACCTTGAAAACCCCTGCACAGAAATCATGAGATGCTATTTGAAACCCAAGACAGCTCTGCTAATTTTCCTCAGTGCCTTGGGCAAATCACTTAATCTTCAGCAGTTTAAGTCTAAATTTTTTATTGCTCATAACGATGTGCCCCGACACCTTGAGAGTGCAGCATCACAGCGCATGGCATTATTTTACGAACAGAAACAACTATTCTGGCAGAAATAGCACCAGCGTGACCAGCTCTACTGTTCATTGCCACAAGCAGCATGCAGGATTCTCAAACCCAGAATGCAGAAGTTGAGCTAAATCAAATTTCTTTGCTCTTTTTCCTAACTTTCTTTTATGAACAGGGTAGCATTTATAGTGAGTGAGCCAGTTTGGTCTACTAGTTTAGGCACCAGGCTAGAAACCAGGAGACCGTGAGTTTTAGTCCGCCTTAGACAAAAAGCCAACTGGGTGAACTTTGGCCAGTGCCTCTTTCTCAGCCCAAGGCAGAGACAAACCATTTCTGAAACCTTGCCAAGAAAACGTGTCCAGTCAGTAGCCAGGAATAAAATACTGACTCAAAGGAACAACCCTCCCCCACAATTACAATGGCTTTCATGCCAAAGACTAAGAATGTGAGAATATATATCCATGAATACACACACATGCATATACACATACATACCTACATACCTAATACACATGCATACCTATATGCACATACATACCGTACGTACATACATACACATGGAGGTCCATTTATGTATGAATTTGGAAAATTTAGTAAGGATTAACTGCATTGCATGATAGCAGCAACTGTGACACCATGATTGCATTGCAGCCACTATATACGGAATTCACATTTAAAGGTATCAGTTCTTCTAAATAATGCCTCCCATTAGTAGAGGATAGCTATGAATTTCACGTTCCTGGGAATTTTCTTTTCTCCTAATGTAGGTGGTCCTCAACTTACTATTACAATTAGGACTGGAACTTCCATAGCTAAGTGAGGCAGTCACCCAATGACTGAGTGATTATAAGTGAGTTTCACCCGATTTTATGATCTTTTTACCATAGCTGTTAATCCAATCATGTGGTTGTAAGTGAATTTGACTTCCCTTATTGACTTTGCTGGTTGGAAACCTCCAGGGAAAGTTGTAATTGTCAGTTGCGTGATCCCAAGATGCTGAGACCACTGTAAATGCACAGTAGTTGCCAAGTGCCCAAATTTTGATCATGTGACCTTGGGGATGCTGCAATGGTAGTATGTGCAAGAACTGGTTATAAGTCACTATTTTCAGCTCTGCTTTAATTTTGAATGGTTGCTAAACAAATCGTCATAAGTTGAGGTCTGCCTGTATTGACATAATTTTCTTATCAAATATTAGGATAATTGTCAAATTTGTTTAATGGATAATTTTTATTTTTAAATAATAATTCTTATTTTGCATTGCAAAGGCAGTATTTTTGAAGACATATCACATGAATGTTTGTTCACAGTGTGATTTATTTTAGAAACAATGATCATGTAAGAATGCATTATTTAAAAGAGATGTGTGATATTTGATATGTCTGATATGTGAAATCCTTCATTTCTTTTTGATATATTGTTGTAGCTCTTATTAGAACACTTGCAAAAATGGTAGGACAATCGTAAATTCTATTGTGAAAACTGAGTAAAAAAAATATGACTTATTCATTATCTGTGTTTAAACCTACAAATTATAATCTGTCAAGATCAGTACTACCCAGCAAGTAGTTTTAAGTTCTGGAAGGCTATCAACTCAACCTCCATCTCCAAAGTGGAACCTTTTGTTCCTCATCTCCAGTTCTGCCACCGTCTCTTCCTGCTTTCTGATCAGTTCCTCTGGGTGCAGAAAATGAGAAACCAGTGGTTATTTTTCCACAGAGTGGTAGAAGCAGCAGAAAAGGAACAGGCCATACTTCTCACTCTATGGGTTTCAGTCTGAAGCAATCATAAAAACTAGGTCATTGAAAAGAGTCTGTGATAATAACTCTCTTGTTGCCAAAATTGAATCCTTCCTAGGCTGGGACCTTAGAGGAAAAAAAGCAGAAATCCTAATGCCAGCCTCAAGAATCTTAAAATGCTGAGGCAGAGACAAAGTCTCTTCTGATCGCCTGAATTCCCAGCGAGGTCTTGAACTGTGAATTCATTGATCCTCTCTGAGCTTGGTTGTTTTCTTGCAGACGTTTCATTACCAAACTAGGCAACATCATCAGTGTCTCTACACATCCATGATCCTGAGCCTTATTATTTTCCGCCTACTTTCTTGGGCTATTTTATTGGAGGTTTATATCTGACACTGGTGGGCAGGACATGCTGTCATAAGCATTTGTGCAGAAAAAAATAGTTGTTCTTTGGTAGAGGTTTACCGACATGCAAATTTCTCCCATTTACCATTTCTTAGTTTGGTAATAAAACATCTGCAAGTAAACAACTAAGTTCAGAGAGCACCAAGGATGCCACAGTTCAACCTTCAGCTACCAATATTCTCTTCTGTTAGATTGTCCTTCTTTTTCTCTTGGTGGAAGAGAAAATAAAAACTCAGTGCCTTGCTACCCTATCTAAGTCTCTTCACTTAGGAGGATACAGACAAGCCAATGTTGGTTCCAGGAAACACAAAGTTTCCAATTATTGTTTAAACTTACAGGCTTGAGTAGGAAATAATAATTTTATTGCGGTTCCATGTGCCAGTGAGCTAGCTGTCACACCAAAAAATATTTCAAAAACTGGGACCTTTACAGAAATACACGAAGGATCACTGCAACATAACGAAGGCTTAATGGAAAGAAAGCAAACAATTTTTCAGTAGGTACGTGCGCAACTAGAATACTTGGGTGAGTGTGGGGTTGTTTCCCGAATTTCACCTGTTTCCACCGGGCCATAGCAACATTTTCAGAATGAACATTTTCCACAGTGAAACGGCGTTGTGGCAGGAAAGGCTTCCGGGGCCACTGAGGAAGACATCATGTGGAATAATTCCTGATGAGGATAAGCCTTTTAACAGCACAGCCTTTGATATGGTATCACGGTAGCATGACTGCAGATACGAGACCTGCAATGTATCCTACCTGCAGATAATCTGGTATGTTGCTATACCTGTGGAAATAGCCCATGTTGCTGTGCATTTTTTAAGTTTTGTTTCACCATGTAGGACTCTGTCCTTCTTTTTGACCCATATACTTTCTTCTGCATTGATCTAATTATTTCCTGTCCTACAAAATGAAAGTGCGTAGGATCACTAGAATCATTTGCTGCTTCTCCCCATTTTCCAACATTTCATCTCAGTGTTTTAGGCAGATCTTCATTTTGCGAGCAGAATTTTGTGTTCATCACTAGATGGCAGGACAAGCCTTAACTTGAACTGAAAATGGTGCAGAATCTAGGCACCCCCCCTTGCTCTCTTTCTCTTTCCCTGTTCCAGAAAATCAAATCCAAAAATTAGCAATAGAATATTCTCTCGAGGAGAGCTTGAGTGAAAACAGAATCTTAAGATTAAAGACCTAATAAAGGATGAGGAAACTATGGCAATTGTGAGAGCTTTGTGCCATCCAGAAAATGCTTTGCTAAATTAACTGGACTGACAGGATTGAAGTGTCAGACCAGATCACTACTTATTCCTCCTTCCAATTCCTCCTTCCACTTCTGCTTCCATTTAGAAGCAGAAAACTCAAATCTTGGCTTAGATATTCGCACATGTAATTGTCTCCAAGTAAATTCTATCCAGAAGGAAAAATGTGAAATAATTAATCGTGTGAAGGTAAAGATGTAAATAAAAATAAATTGCAACAGTCACATATTGGCCACTGGAGAATAATTTTAGGGAATCAGAATGATAAGAATTAGTATAATATAAATATTCTGTAACAATAATGCTATAGGTGTATGTCAGTGACAAGGAGTATGATTGAAGAGCCAGGAGGACCTATCAAATCTCATCACAGTCACAATCTCAGGCAAATGGTTTTAGATGAGTCTGTTTCTTCCATTCTCTACCCTTTCTTCTACTATCAAGTTATCAGAGTCATACTGACTTGGCAAAGTTGTCATTCTTGTTGAACTGATACATAGCTATGATTTAAATACGAGACGGCTAGACATAAAAAATGGGCCAAGTATGACTACAGCTATAACTACAGTTCCTCTGCTTCACAACATAATAAATTCAGCTGAATGTATGAAAATTTTTGTAAAATTTAATTTACAGGACAGCTAAATTGTGGATCTTATTCCTATACATATATAAAACTAAGGCAAGCGTTGACTGTTTATTTTATGGGAAGATGGGATCGATTTCTTTGAATTATTCATAACGCGTTGTTAATTTCAGTTGGCTGCCACAACACCCGGACATTAATGCAAACAGGTTTCCTGCCCCTGTTCTAGTTAGGAGGGATTTTCATGGAAGAAGACTTAAACTACCTCCCCTCTGCAGTTTAGGGCAATTTTAGTTTAAATTCCATCCTCTCCCATCTTTCCATGAAAACATTAAAACTGACCTGATGTGGCTAAATAATAACATAGTTCAAGCCTCCTAAACTTGGGTTTGTAGGTTAAGTCACTTTCACTTTTCATGACCTATTGTTGTCTGTTGTGCTGTTTGTGTGTTTATGTGTTTGTGAGTGTGTGTGTGTGTGTGTGTGTGTGTGAAAGAGAGAGAGAGAGAGATTGCATGTGTATGTGAGAGAGAATATAGCATTCTGGAAACAGGCAGCTAAGGTTAAAACAAATTCCTAAAACTGCTTTAATATAATTTACAAACAACATCAAAAAGGGCAGAAATTCCATGAGATAGCTAAATCTCAAATGATTACTTTATAATTTACTCATTTACTTTATAGGTTATGAGATTACTTGATAGGTTATGAGACGATGGCCATTTTCTTAAAGGCAGGATTTTTTATTTTATTTTTTTAGTTGTTGTAAAACATTATTCTTTTACATAGGATATCAAGTTAAATCACATGATAGTGCTCATGATCATTAAAGACTGCCATCACAAAGACTAAGGGCATTTAATTAAAGTTCTTTAATTTCAATAATTAAGCAATCACAATTGCTAGATAAGATAACAGATTGCAAATGGATAATAGAACTCTGTGAACTAATCATAGTGGCTTCTAACTTTAAGACAAATAAGTTTGTTTTTTGGTAGATTTAGGATCTTTTTCTAGCTTTGTTAGTGGTGTAATAGATAGATAGTCAATGGCCAGTAGTACAGGGTAAAGTAAAGGTGATCCTGCCAGTCATGACTGATTCGAGGGTGTGGTGCTCATTCCCATTTCCAAGTCAAAGAGCCAGTGTTGTCCTGGGACGCTTCCATGGTCATGTGGCCAGCATGACTAGATGCCAAAGGTGCACGGACACTGTTAGATAGATAGGACACTTCCCACCGGAAGGGGCAGTGCCTATCTATCTACTCGCACGCTTTCAAACCGCTAGGTGGTTAGGAGCTGAGGCAGAACAGCAGGAGCTCACCTTGCTGCACAGCAATGCTGGATCTTGAACTCGGGTGGCCAACTTTCCAACTAGCAAGCTGAGCTCTTAACTGCTTGTGCCACCGCCCCTCAAATAGTACAGAAACAATGATAAAGTCCTTACATTCAGTTACAACCTGGCCACGGTCATGCATATTCCGTTCATAAACTTACACATAGGCTTTATTCTCCAATTTTGATAAATACTCCCAAAGTATTAACATTTCAATTCTCTGATATAAAAGTATATGGTTTGTATAATTTTGGAGTTGCAGCCCTAACACCTTTAGAGAGGCTCTGCATTATAAGCAATTTACCTCATCAGAGTCTGGGGGTCCAGTATTTGTAATTCAGATATATTTGAGGGCTAGAGTTTCCTCATCCTTTAAAGAATTAAAATAATGAATTTAATAGGACTTACTTTTGAATAAACATAAAGATAATTGCATTTAAAATACCTTAACTCTTGACTGAAAGAAACAGTTTTGTGTTCCACATTATGTTATTTTATCTTAATCTGAAATAACTAGGGGGAAATGCTTATATACAACATAGAATTGCATTTTATATTTTTACAGTTTTTAATATATTACATGCATAATCTTCTGCCCAATTTATACACAGGTTATGACATTCTACAGTGGAACCTTAGAAGATGAGCAGTTCACAAGATGAGATTCTCACAAGAAGAGCAAAAAAAATTAATAAAATTTATTCCACTAGATGAGTGGCAATTCACAAGACAAGCAAACTTTCCGTGATAACTTACATGTCATCAGTCAGCGTGCTCTGCATTTCCCATTCAGGAAATACCGCATGGTTTACTCCATTGCTGTACAGGTAGCAAGCGTGCGCGTGTTCTGCTGATGCTGCCACATAGTTTACTCCATTGCCATACAGGTGGCAACTGCACGTGCGTTCTGCCTATGCTGCTGCATGTCTTACTCTGTTATTGTACGTGTGACTGACCTTGCCAGAATGTATGGCAGGTTGACGTTCCTGATCACAAGATGAGCGTCATGTGATGAGCTCATGTGGGAAATCTCACAATGGAGCCATCAGTTTCTCCTCTCTCACTGCATAAACAGTGGAAATTAAATGAAAGGCATTCAAGAGATGGAACTCCCGAGACTTCAGACTTCAGATTCTCTCTCCAGGCAGTCCCCTCCCCCTCCCTCATGCCAGCCAGGACTGTTCTGAAAGTGCACGGGCGCGCACATACAAAATGAAGAAGAAATTGTCCTTGTCCTCCCCCAAAATAAAGAAGAAATTCCCCCTCGTCTCCCGGCCCAATTCCTGCTGCCTGACCCTGCTGCCCATCTCTTCTCCCCTCATAGTACGGAGACAAGAAACATTTCCAAACCACCTACAAAAGACCCCCAGAAAGGCGTTGCTGAGGTAAAAGGCAGTTTTACCTCAGCAGCAGCAGCAGCAGATCCTCCCAGCCAGCAGCAGGCGCCGGACAGCAGCCAGCCTAGCAACAGTTGGCCGAGCAGCAGCCTTGAAGCAGATCCATAAGTGCTGGTTAGTTTGTTCTATTTCTGCTTTATATCATGTGTTAATCATGGCTACTTGTTTAGGATGTTAGGGACAATCATTTCTACATACAATTCCATTGAAAATGATTTTTTGGTGAATATTTTTGGGAGCGTGGAATGGATCATCCAATTTTCCATTGTTTCCTATGGGAAACCTTGTTTCACTTTAAGAGCATTTCATGCTAAGAGCGTTCTTCAGGAATGGACTAGTCTTGTCTTGTGAGGCTCCACTGGTTTTAAATATGTGTATCTTTCATTTAGATGAAGTTTTCTTTCTGAAATTTTTTAATAATATTTTATAAAATATTTGATAAGATCTATGAAATGTGGACCACTGTGAATTCAAAAACATATTATTTGACTATTTTAGAGCTAAAAGAATCCTAGAAATGATTGATTACAATAGCCTGGCTGAGCTGATTTTCTTCTTATGTCTTACTTTACATTTGGCATTTTTCAGTTTGAGAATCCAGAGTAGCTAGAAAGAAAAAATATTTAAGATTATTCTTATAAGATTAGATTGGAATTATAATTTCAATAATTTTCATGATTTTATTTCTAGGTCAACAACTTTAATTAATGGGTCACTTGATATTCACAATTTATATGCAAATTATTTAGTTTCAACAAAGGAATTACCACAACTGGAAAATCATAAGACTGGGGAACATAAATTGCAGAAATAAGTCCTATGTATATCTATAATACATGTGTGGAAATTAGTATCAGAGCAAGAGTTTGTATAGTGGTAAAGCTGCTGGCCCAAAGACCCAGAGGACTGAGTTCTAGTCTCACCTTAGTCATGAAAGTTAGTTGGGAGACCTTGAGCCAGTCACTCTCTCTCAGCTCAACCTATCTCTCAGAGTTGTTTTTGTGGGGGATATAGGAGGATGACATATTATGTAAGTTCACCACCTTAACTTAATTATAAAGTAATAAAGGTGGGATAAAATCTAATCCAATAACAACTCCAGCTGCCCAAGTTTGAGACCCAAGCGCTATGGAGTAGAGTGATTTCCCATTACATGTTCCAGCTCTTGCCAACCTAGCAGTTTGAAAGCATGTAAAAATGCAAGTAGATAAATAGGTATCACCTAAGTGGAAAGGTAACAGCTTCCATGCACCTTGGAGTAAAGTCATGCTGGCCACATGACCATGGAAGAGTCTTTGGATAAACACGCTGGCTCTTCAGCTGGAAAACAGAGATAAGCACTGCCCCTAGAGTTGGCCATGACTGGCAGGGGAAACCTTTACCCTTATAAATACCCTGAAAAATATAACTTATGCTCATTCTGCAAATTAGCTTGGGGATCAGACAGCCATGTGTCAACAGTAAGGTGGCTTTTGGACTGAAAGTTTCACCTCTTTCTGCTTCCCTATCTTGTTCTTTCATTTTTCAAATTTTATTTTTATTGTTGTATTTTTGGTTGTTTTTGTCTTTTTGTTTGTATTTTCATATTGTATTTTTTGTTGTACTGATTTTTATTATTATTCTATTGTGAGCTGCCCAGAGTCACTATAATGAGTTAAGCGGCAAATAAATTTGATAGCGAGACAAACCTATGTCAATTCTTGAAAAATAAAAATGTCCTGTAGCTATGGTCAACAGTTTTAATTGATAATCCCCCACTATAAAAGCTAGGGAAGTAAATTGCATCTTGGCATTTACATCTTATTTGTGGTCTTAACTATGAGCAGCTTGTGCAGCTACAACTAGGAATAGGATCAAAGCAATCCATAACACCACCAATAATAACATTCAGACAATGAGGAGCAGCTCCAATATACTGTATATAAGCATTCATCCTCCAGAAGGGACCAAATACAACCCTCAGATCCCAAAAGCGCATTGAAACAGTCAGGTATTATTTGCTTATAGAAAATATCTATGGGAATGTTCTTCACAGAAAGAATGCAGACAGATTCAGATAATTATTAGCTAGCATGGTTAGACACGCAAGGAATTATTAACTAGCATGGTTAGACACGCAAGGAATCCAGTACAGCAGCTCTCAAAATACCTGGAAGACAGCAGTACATAAAATAACAATAAATGAAATAATGTATTAAATAGTAAAATGTGCATCCAAAATATGCAGCCAATAAAAGAATATAGGAAAGTATACAAATTAGATGACCTTTTCATCATAAGGGATTGGAATGCTAAAGTAGGAAGCCAAAAGTTAACAGGAATTACAGGCAAATTTGGCCTTG
>JANHZU010004135.1:40111-52196 GCA_032468055.1 Acrochordus granulatus | reverse complement strand
AGAAAAGACTGTGATGCTGGGAAGGATTGAAGGGAAGAGGAGAAGGGGACGGCAGAGGATGAGATGGATAGACAGCACAGTCAGTGTGATGGATATGGGCTTGGGAAGACTCCGAGAGGCAGTGCAAGACAAGGGGTCCTGGCGTAATGCAGTCCATGGGGTCGCGAAGAGTCGGACACGACTGCGACTGAACAACAACAGAATAACAATATTATAAAAACAGGACTTTTGTGTATCTCCAATATGAATTCCCCTCTCCCCCAAAAATCAGAAATTTACAACTAACTAAAAGTTTCAAAATGATGTTCTTTTCTTTTTATATATTTTTCTCGCAACACTTATTTTCTTAATTTTTATTACCTTTTATTGTTTTATTCAAATCTTTAACAGAATTATTTGGAAAAAGTTTCAGAATGGTAATACCAAGTTTCTTAGAGACTTATATTATGTCTTCTGGGACACTGTTCTTGCAAAGTAATTACGTAAATCAAGAAGAAAGTCTGTATTTATAGAACACTGCAAGAAGTTCCAAGGCTTCCCCCCCCAAAAAAGCAGAAGTGAGACCAAAACTAGACCTGATATCTTGGTTAAGTTGACATGACACAGAGATAATAGATATTCAGAGGCCCAAAGCAAGCAAAGATTTTATCAGTGGAGGTAATCCCTGATTATGCATATACATATATAGCTATATATATTGGAACCTCAGAGGGAAGCTTTTAAGGATGCTTCCTCTTTGTGAAGTACAATCATACACACATCAACTCAGCAATAGTTTCATTGAATAGTGCTTACTCTCCAGGAAAATAAGCAGAAAAGCAACTTTGATTATGTGCCATTAAGTTGATGTCAACTCTTAGCAATGTTGTCTCCTTATCCTAGTCCTTCACATCTTTCAATGGTAAAACCATCACAGCAGTAACTCAGATTGTCCATGTTGCTACTGGTCTTTCTCTTCTCTTTTGGTCTACATTTCCCAGCTTTCTCTTCTCCAAAATGCTAGACCTTTGTCCAAAGTAGAATAATTTGAGCCTGGTCATTTGTACCTGGGCTGAAAACTCTTGATTATTCAGTGATTTATTTGTTTGTTTTCTTGACTGTCTATGATATGCACAGGAGCTTTCACTAAACCAAAGTTCAGGAGCATCAATACTCTTCCTATCTAGCTTTTTCAAAGTCCAAATTTTATTTCCATAAAATGTCAAAGGAAAAAAATTCCTGAATTATTTTTTGAGTTTATATGTGTACTCATATCACTGCATCTGAATATCTTTCCCAAAGCCTTCAGTAGTAATGTTGTGTCTTTCTGAGCCTTTTTTGGCATCTCGTTTTACATGCAGGGGTCTAATCTGTGTTGGATGATCCAAAGTAGAGTAAGTTTACTCTTATAAAAATAGTAAAAATATAACTATAAAAAGAGAAATAAAACATTCTTTCTAAATTCACTTTCTATGAAGATCCCTAGGGAGTAGAATTTTGTGAGTTAATATATTCAACCATGCAGCCTAGAAAACAAGGATGTTAAACATTGTACATGAAGAACTGTACATACTAACTTGTCCCAAGGTTCTAGTTCAAGAATTCAATCTCACATCCATGTCTATATAAAGTATACTTTGTATATCTTATATATATACCTTGTCTATCATACAAGGCAAAAAAGTATGACTGGCTGCAGATCCTACATGCTATAGTCTATGTAATTCAACATCAGCATTATTCATATTATCTTCTCCCCAACCAGCTGTTGCAGTGCTATGTATAATGCTGTCCATATATAGAACTACTACTTGACTGTCTTTATTTACTAGTTCACAGCTTCTTTCACCTTTCACATGAAGAAATCACAAAGGTATAAACATCTGAGCAGGGTTGATTACATTGTCAACAGCTGTTTTGGTCAGTAATTGTCATGAGCAGACAGCTGAAACATTTGTCACTTGACTTGACCCAATGTAAACTTTGTTTAAGATAGTGCAGATGTGGCTTTCCTTCCTTTTGCTTCAAAAAGTGGGGTTATACTGGAATCTTCAATTCTAGTATCAAATTATATCACTGAAAGAAATTCGATGAAAGATAAAAGCTGAAATCAAACAGCTAGATATTTAAAGAACTGTTCTGAACCTTTAATATTTGCAAGCCCCACTTATATTAAAAAAATCAGATTTTCTCTACATTTCTATCTGGAGAAGTTATACTTAATATACATTATAGGCAAAGTTTTCCATTTGGGGAGTAAACCAAATGTAGCAACTAAAAGATAAAGATTATGCTTTTTGGTACAAGAGATGTTTTGTTCAATCGTGATTATTATAAAATAGAATTTCTTTGAGTTAACTTCAATATAATGTATTTTTGTCAATCATGCTTTAATTGGACTAAAGAATCCCATTTTCTGAGAAACTATAAAAGCAGTAAGAACTGAAAGTTCAGGTCATTAATCCCAAATTGCAGTTATAGAGTTTTAATGATAATCCCTAAAAGCTCATGATTTCACTTCTTTTAGTTGCAGATCTCAATCTGCCTTTTCTTTGGAAGTTTTGCATGTTACTTTCAAAAGACAATGGGTCTTGCAGGCATACAGTTGTATAGAATTTTGCAAGCTGTAAGTCTTATCCAAAGGTAATAAATATGTCACCTTTATAATGTAGGGTGCAACTACAGAGTAAACAAGAGAGGCTCTGATCTTGTGCTTATTAAACTTAATGGTTTATTGCTTCTTTATCAATAAAACTTACATACCATTTAAACAATAATATTTGGCATTATCAATAACTATTATTTTCTGCAAGAGAGAAAAGATCTTCTGCATCATCAAAACTAACAGACTGAAAGTAAATTAACAAATATTTGTTTTTAGTATTGGCTATGTTTTAGCAACAGAAGATGACACAAAAATGATGCAAATAAAGGATTTGAAATATTTTTTTTTAAAACAACACTGATATCTTGACAGCACATGAGCTAAAAAGAACTCAGTGATTTACAAATAGTTAAATAGGCTGGGGGAGATGGTAGCTGGTCTCAAAAGATTTTGCTCAAAACCTTAAAACATACAGCTTTGGATAGCATCATTTTTCTGGCAAACAATGCAATAAGAATTAAACTATTCATGCCATTTCTTCTTCTTAAAGAAGAAAAAATGGTTGCTAGTATTCCAAACACAAATTGCAAATACCTTGAATTGGACTGTGCTATTTATGACCCTCTGACTTTGAATTTCTTTTACATACAGTATATGCCTTCCAGAAACATTTAAGTTCTCTTTTTAAAATACATGGCCTGGATCTTCAGAACCCAAGAACCAAGATCTTCCAGATCTTGAACCAAGAACGTGGATCTTCCAGAACCCTCCCCAAGTCATTGTCTTTCATGTATTAATTATGATTAAAAATAAATACCTCTGATGGTGCTACTTTCTTTTCAAATAATGTCCTCAGTGCAAATATCAGCCATCCAGAGGACTTCTAAAAATTGGGAGGTTTAAAAGGCAGTCCAAACATTGCAGCAAGGTTCAGTGTTTTTGCAGCAAAACTCAGCAGAGTACTCAGATTTATAAAGTAAAGGCAGACTTATTTTGCTAAATAAATAAGCAAGCAAGCAGTATGAATTAAACTAAATTGTCCCAATTACTATACAGTACAGCTGTGTAAAGCCTCTGAAGGAATATTTTGATTTGATAACCATCAGATCAAATCACATTATAAATATAGGTGTGAAATTAATGGTGGTCTTGTTTTATGCAGCAGAGTAAATTAGGTGCCTAAAGTGCTAAACCAATGTGATGGTTTATCTGCTGCTTCTGGGGTCATTGCTGATATTACTGTTATAACATTGCTAAAACATATGGAAATGCTGGGGACTGAATGGTAATGGTTCATAAATTTAATCTTTTTGGGTCTTTTTGTCATGAATAACAGTAATAACACAAAGACCTGCATATGAAAGTAGAATGATAATGGCTAAAGAAAGCAAAGATAGTCTCAATAGTAACAGGCATTTTGAATGTAATTCCAAAACATCTGTTAGCACCACCTAGACACCACTGGCACTGACAAAATCACCATCAGTCAGTTGCAAAAGTAACTTTACTTGGAACAAGTTACAGCCTGGGATGGTACTTTTAACACCATCAAACAACATCCCAGCTATCCCAGGTCCTAGCTAGGTGAATTTAGACTGGATTTGACATAAAAATGTCAAATCCAGTCTAAACATCGGTCCGACTGTGCAACAAACCATAATAATAATTTTAAAATATCTATATGACCATCCATGATATGTGACACAACTCTCACACTTTCCTACCAGTGCTATTTTGTGGTACCCAAATTGAACTGAATTGCTCTTCTTTCACTGGCTTGGTTCTCAGCATCCTAATCATGGTCAGCCTTAGCTTTTCTGTCTTTTGAGTTAATTAAGTGTTATGCTTCTCTGCTGGTCTTGCTAATACAGCGGGGAGTTCAACTCAGCTCTCCGCATTCTGAATAAGGATTCAAGGCTGATCGACGCAACGTGTCTTTTGAGACAAACTATACTTTTAAATTCTGTAAGACTGGGACAACTTTATGTCTAATGACAATGAGTGAATGGATGCCAGATTAACAGAAACACTGACCCAAATCTTTATGGCTTCTAAGAATAGAAAGTAGCAAAGCTACAGATGTTATTTTCTCTGGTCGATCCTCTTTTTTGTGGACAGCATCTGTATCACAAGGTGCTAGCTTGCTTCTGCTGTCTGGACTAATTATATGAGTTCTGGGCAAAGATGGCCAAACTTTGCTGTGTGCCTCTCCAGGCTGGCATCACAGTGAAGCCACAGATGAGGAGAAATGGGCCAAGTTGGCCAACCTGCTATAATAACTGTTTGGGCAATGCACAACAATGGTTACATTTCATTAAAAATTAATGCACATTTGTAACAATGGTCTCTAAACATACTGAATTAGGCAAGGGCAGAAGACAGTTTGTTTCTGTTATGTGTGGATATTATATCATATATTTGATATAATATATGATTATATATGATATAAATATCATATATTACTGAGATATGTAAGCTTCTATAAAATCACTCGCATACTTAATGTAAAATGAAATATATTTAATAAGTTGTTTGTTTTAACTTAGAATCCAATGAGCTAACTTAATGCAGGAAGTCCAGAATGATATTTTAGTTTGATGAAAATAGGATACAATGGATCGAATTAAATATCCTTTCCACTTATGCTGATTTTCTTAAGTGTGTTATCCCTTTTCTACAATCTTCAGTATTCTGTTTGTTACTTAAATGGGATATATTCTCACAATGGTTTTTTCAAAAGATTTATTTTACTTACCTTTCTCATTTTATTAGAAAAACTGCATTTATTAAAGCCATTCCTGTAAGCCCCTCCCACACACAGAATAATTAAGCGGTGATTCATCTATTTCTGTGGAAAATGCATCATAAATATTGACTACCCCATATTTTATCTTACAAAGAGCACACTCACATCTACAGAGTCATGATACATCTAAGATGCAGGACTGTATGTTTGCAAGAAAATATCTGCAAATATTTCCCAAATGATGCAAGACCAACTATAGTAAACCGCTGAACGACATTTATATATACTTACTGGCTTAAAACTAAATAAAAATTTCCATAAGAATTCCCAGAGTACAAATTCCACTGAGGTAAATAAAAATGCACAATAGATGTAATTGTTTTACAACTACATCAGCTGGGATTCAAAATGAAATCATATTTATTTATTAAATTTATATGCCGCCAAAATCCGAAGACTCTCGGCGGCTATTGCCTCACTGAGAATCGATATGTGTTGATGTGTATTATAATTTGTATGCAGTCTTTAGAAGACCTGAGTGAGACCATTCTCTATATCCCTCTGTCTCTTTACTGTTGCTCTGTCTCTTTACTGTTGATTTACATGTCATGACACAGCTTCAGTAATCCTTTTCTTTTTTTAAAGACAGTTTTGGAGATTTATCCAAATTCTTTTCAACACTGTGTGCTTGGAGCATTGCACTTGCAAGCATAGTCAAACAGGATCTCTCTACAAACAAGACTGCATTACTTTACAAGATACTAAGGGGAACTACTGCTGTGGATAATAAGCAAAACGCAAATTTCAAATAATGTAATAGATGCATAGAAAAAGGACAGTAGTGTGATGGTTTTCAGTACAATCATTCAAAAGAGAATTCATACTAAGCATTAAACGCTTCACAGTCTGTGGGAAACCAAACACTGTACCTGTCTGCAACACCTTAAAGCAAATGCACTGTTTAATTTGCATGCCTATCCTCTGCAGCTGCTGTGCAATCATGGAAAAACCATGGTTGTTTTAAGACATACGTATATATTTGTGTGCACTAGACTGGGGTCTGAAACAGAAGCTGCATAGCCCTAATCATAATCAGAAAGTCATATTCTCATCTCAAGAAATAAAAAATATGAACAACTGATTATAGCAACACCACCTCATGATGTTAATAAAATCAATATCGGATGTTATATGTTTCAGGTATTTTTAAAGAAACAGAACATGAACAACTTTAAAAGTGAAACCCGGCTTTAATATTGCTTGAATTGATAAGTTTTTTATCTACAAAAATGGAGATAGAAAGATAAGAGAAAAAATATGCAGAAACTTTGTTGAGGATGTAATTCTTTAAGCCCTATTATTTTATTTATGCAACCATTTCCTATTCTTAGAATATTCTTACAATAATAGCTGTCAAACTGATTCTGACTGACACCACATACCCACTGCTGTGAATGCTCTGGACCATCACACCTCCCCATTATCGCTATGGGCCCTAAAAACATTTGCATTGAGCTTTTGGGAGCAAACTATGTCTCCACGGCTTAATGAATCTTCCAAAAAGAAAAGAAAAATGTCATTACGCTTCTAGCTAAAGATAATATCTTCTTACTTTATGAAAACTGAGGAAGAAATGATTTATTCATGAGGTCATTGAGCAAGGCCTTTTGTTGGCATGAAGTGTCATCACTTTGTTGATACTCAATGTTACATCTTGGCACTTGGCCATAGAAGGAATTTTATCCCGGGCTCCAACCCTATTGGGGTTCTGCAAAGCTACAAAGACCTGGCTCTTTCAACAAGATTTAGAGTAGGGTAATCTACTCCCTGTGGTTATTTCTGGGCAGTATATTTGTGCTAGCTAACCTCCCCAATGTGCATAGTGCATTCTTTTTTGGTTTCTGTTTGTTAATTTTAATTATTTTTATTTGATGTTTTATTGTTGCTTATACTAGTTAGAGTCACTTTGTCACTTAGGCAGCTTATGAAGTTAGAACTAAATAAAAAGTACAATATGGCAACAGCTCAACAAGTTTTTCTTAGTGTAGTTCCCTGCTTCCCTCTTAGGAGCCATTAATTCATATCATGCTGAAAAGGATAGTATGCACTAAAAGGAATTTGTATCCTTTCTTTGGGCGATTTAAGACTTCCTTCTATTCTAGCAATTCTGGAAAACCAATTTTTGTTTCTTAAATATATTATATGCTTCTTATTGAAAAGGCTGTTTGATTCCTTCTTTGAAAAAATGGTTAACCAAGTTGTGAGAGCATGCTTTTTATTATAATTTATATTTTTATTAAAGTTTTATATAATTTTGTTAAATATTTCAGTTAGAACAATAAAAACTCATACAAACTAAAAAAGAAAAAAATAGAAAGTTCAGAAAATAAAAAATAGTAAACAAAAAGAAAAAAGAAATAAAGAAGTGTATTCTCACCCTTCCTTCATCACAAGTATAAACAATTTTATTAACTTATCACCTTCTCTTAAAATATAACCAATGATCTCTTCTTTCCATATCTCATCTCTTATTTATAAACAAACCTTTAAACCTTTTCATCTCAGTCCTGGAGTCAGAAACTAACATGTCCATTTTACCAGAAACATCATGTCCATTTTAAACTTGATCAAATAAATCTATGTTATATAGCTTTATTTTACTTCCTTTTATTTCTAATAATCTTGATCTTTAGTTCCTTGAAATAATATTCTAGAACTTGATTTCTTTTCATTTTTTTCTTTTTCCCTTCTTATGAAATTCTTCAAAGTTTTAACAAACCTCTTTTGTAAATTCCATGTAAGAAAAATATCCAGGTCACTCTCTTAGTTTGATATTTGTATATACTTTTTAATTAATAATTTTAATTATTAAGACAGCTAGTATATTTTTTATGTCCAGTGTAGCATCTTTTTCCATGTCAATTTTATAGCCTGTCATTTTTAAATCCACTTTCAGATCAGTCTCAGGCTTGTAAATAATACTTGCTCCTCTCCCATAACATCTTTTAAACATAGTCTATCTGTAGAGGCAGACACTCTTAAAATTAACTTCTGAGTTCATAATTTAAAAATATTCTTCAATATGACCAGTGTAAAAATTTTGTATTTTTAAGTGAACTTTGAATGTCCTTCTCCTTTAACTGTAATCTTTAGTTTTTTCTTGTGTCCAGTTTTTAGTCTTATTTTATTATTTTTAAAAGAATTCATAATAAAATGAATTTCTCATGCTTTTTTTCCAAAAATTTACTTCAAATTTATTTAGATCTTAATCCATTTTAAATTCTAAAATCAAAGTTTTAATCCTCCTATTGCTACTTATTCTAAAAAATATATTTTTTACATCCTTAAACTTCTGTTTAAAATTTATTTCACTAAGATTTAAAGAATTTCACTGAGTACTATAATACTTGTCTATCCAAATATTTCTAATAGGTGAAAAGCAGTTAAGAAGCTATTACAAATGTGATTAGAAAGGGAAGTATGTGAACCAAGTGTCCTTTTAAAGGTGTTGAACATGGTTTGAGCAAGATGGCATTCCATTGTCTCCCAGTGCTCAAAATCTACCAGAGATCACTTATGGTCTCCTCATAAGGAGCAATTATGGTCTTATGGTCTCCTCATGAGGAACAACTGTCTGGAGTTCTTGTTGGTGATCTTAAGTCCTTTCCTTGTCTAGAGACAAATTTTGAAGGACCAGTCCATTTTCAGGCTCTTTATTCTGCCACATTTGGCTCCCTTTTTTGTAGAGCCATCTTCAGTCCACCATTTCTTCCCTGGAAGTTATGGGAGTATGCTTTGATGTCCAGAATTACTTTGTATTTAAAAATTAAGTCTGATAGAAAATTCAGTTCTAACTGGAAGCCATTACTAAACTTTAAATTAAGATATGGATTGTACTTCATCCCAAATTTAGGTTTTTCTCTATATAAATACAATATTTTAACTTCATGAACTATTTAATTTTTTCCAGATTTATCACTTTGTGTGTCCTGTATATATAAATACGCTCTTTCTCTTTTATGAACTGTTTAAATTTCAATAGTATTAGTTTAATTTATTATAACTTCTAATTGATGAGTCTAATATATATTCTTACCTTAAAGTTTAATGTAATTCTATTTTATGATTCATAAGTAATTATGAAAATTATAATTGTTACATCCTAGATCTCCTGTTTGATTAGTTTGATTTTACCATTTTTATATTATTCTGTTATTTATTGTGTACATCTTTTATCAATTTTTGTCCATATTCCTCTAAAATGTTTAATCAAAAATGTCTTTGACATTATAAAAGATTGAAGTAATTCCTGCAGTTTAATTTTAGCAATTTAATTTCTTGAAAGTTTGGTAACATTTTTGCCTTACTTCAAGTCCATGAAGTATGAAATAATTCTAAACTCTATCTACTCAAGGCAGTAGGTATTTCTGTGATGGAATGTCGTAAAGTGGAGGATTCCTAAGAGGAAGGGGTCTATTTCAGTAGAGTAAGAGGCAAGTCAGTTCAGGGATTATGTGTGAGAGAAAGACAGTCCCTCCATAACAGTTCACAGAGTATATTTTAAATGCAGATAGTACAGTGCTCAGTGTGGCAAGATTTTGTCTATAAGGAACTCAATTTAGAAATCTGGCAGATTTTTGTTTTGTTTCTAACAACCATTTTTTTCCCCTAAGCTAGCCTCTTTTCTCTCACTTTTTTTTGGGGGGGGGGTAGTAAGTCTAGTCCTACAGATTAAAGACCAGGGAAAACACGGATTCAGTTGAAAGGGTATTTCTGCCTCTGAAAATTAGTCACTAAAATGCTCTAGTTAATATATAATGAAGTAAAGCATACCAGCCAAAATGGACAGGAATACTTGACACAACATAAAGAAATGGGAAGCAGGAAAATATGCCTGTAGATCAAATTTGTGACAGAAGGAAGGTAAATACAGAGCCCCATTATACATTCCTAGAATTCAAAAATGGCTGTTGACAACTAGGCAATGTGGAAAGATTTTAGCTGCTAGTCTGATAACAATAGATCAACAGCAAGAGCAAGCAATTTATGTTTTATTTTTATATAATCAGCAGTGTCCCTGAGAAAGGAAAGTCCTATTAAACTTTACAAATTTACTCAAATTCAGAAAATACTGCATAACTGACAGCGTGTTAAGTATCATCCTGAACAGAACAGTTAAAGACTTCCTACTACATTCTTTAAAAAAATAAAGTACCATTTTTCCACAGAGCAATGTAGGGAATACAATCAGTAGGGATTGTCAGTGCATTCCTGGTGCAAGTCAAGTATTCTTATTAAAGCAACCACATCTTCTGGGAAAGTTGCTTAGATGTTTCAAAGTCTTTTCCATATGTTTATATATCTGCATGCCTCTACAACTGCTTAATTTTATGGCATCCCAAAGAGAAATGCTGTTTGTGCATGTACATACTGATGTAAACAGTTAGAAAAGCCGCAGAGCAGTCACATTCTTCTAGAAGACACAACTACTTTAAGATTTTGAGAAGAAAATGATTTGCAAACTACCCTTTCAAATGTATTGCATTTACATCATTTAAAATCCCAATTGCATTGCTGATCTTTAATTTATCCATTGGTAGCTTTGTGTCAGTGGAAAGTGAGGTCTTCCATTTTCTTTAGTCACCCAAGCATAAGAATTCATTTTAACAGCCCATTCAGAGAATTCTGGAATCTTCAAAAAATAATATACAATGATATGGAAGCCCAAGGTAAGGAATGTGAGGCCATTGGAAGAAAAAAGTGACTTCCATTAGGTCAAAGGCTCCATTGGGTAATATCTAAAATATTTTGCCCTGTTGAGCCCAAATAATAATTACTCTATAAGAGAAAATAGAATGTTTTTAGAAAATGCAATTCTCAGCTTTCTTCAACAATAGCTGCTAGAATTTCTGCAGCATTTGGAAGGCTACAGATTTCTCATTCTTATTCTATAACTGAGAACTAATATGATTTATTCCAGACAAAATTCTAATAGAATTAATGTCAGATGAGGAGGGTATTAATTCATCTTCTCTGCATATTGATTATCTTGTTCTTGACAGTTCACATTGTTCTATGGTATGCTCTTCCTTACAACAATATTTTTAGAAGGGAAGGAACAGAATTGTTTTCATAATTTATAATAAGCATAAACAGGAGTTCAACACAAAAGGTAATTATTAACAAATGGAAACGTTTAAATAAGAACTCTAGAATAACAGAATGTTATTGAGAGTTTTTTTTAGAATGATACTATTGTTTTCATTGCATTTATATGATATCAGTTAAATAGAATTACTGATAGAGGATGTGAGAATTTTCTGACATTTGATGGTTAGTTTTCTCAAATATAAATCAATTTTGCATACTAAAATGTGTCAAAGTGATTTTAATGCAATTTTTCCAATTATAGCATAGTTAACATTTTGCATCTGTCATTTGATGGCAGGGGTATTGTATAACCATTTTTTACATGTCAAGGATTTGTAGACCTTTTATTAAATTATTTTAGTCGCCAATACCTATATTGTATTATTTATTTATTTATTTGATGTATATGCTGCCAAAATCAAAAACAACTGTTGGCAGCTTTGTTTTTATATTTGTTTTAATAATATTGTTCTTATTACATTCATTAAGACTAAAAAATTCCAGAGCATTGAAAATTGAATTAACTCTAGATCGCAACAAAGTTTAAAAAACAGGCATCTGGACTGGATTTTTTTCTCAAGTCGAAGACGTTTCGCCTTTAATCC
>JANHZU010004135.1:12813-23879 GCA_032468055.1 Acrochordus granulatus | reverse complement strand
TGGGAAAACCATAGCCTTGACTATGTGGACCTTTGTCGGCAAGGTGATGTCTCTGCTTCTTACTACACTGTTTAGGTATGCCATAGCTTTCCGCTCAAGGAGCAAGCGTCTTTTGATTTCATGGCTGCAGTCACCATCTGCAGTGATCTTGCCACTTAACCATCTCATCCTCTTAGTTCACATACTGCCTATAATATTTTGAGCATAACCTTGCTGGCATGTAAAATAAGTGCAATTATACCATAGTTTGGACATGCTTTTGCATTGTGATCGGAATGTAAACTGACCTTTTCCAATCCTGTGGCCATTGCTGAATTTTCCAAATCTGCTGGCAAGTTGAGTACAGCATTTTAACAGGAACATCTTTCAAGATTTTAAATAGTTCAGCTTCAATACTGTCACCTCCGCTAGCTTTGTTCTTAGTAATGTTTCCTAAGGCCCATTTGACTTCACACTTCAGATGTCCTGCTCTAGGTGAGTGACCACACTATCATGGTTATCAGGGACATTTAGATCTTTCTAGTATATGTCTTCTGTATATTTTTGCCACTTCTTCTTAGTCTCTTCTGCTTCTGTTAAGTCCCTACATTTTTGTCCTTTATTATGCCCATTTTTACACAAAACTTTGCCTTGGGATTTCCAGTTTTCTTGAAAAGACTATTCTTTTCTTGAAAAGAATAGTCTTTGCGAGTCTATTGTTTTCCTCTATTTCTTTGCATTGTTCATTTAAGAAGGCCTTCTTATCTCTTCTCACTATTCTCTGAAATCTTCATTAGATATATCTTTCTCCCTTTCCTTTTGCTTTCCATCTTTCCTCAGCTGTTTGAGAGAACCACTTTGCTTTCTTGCATTATGTTTCTTTGGGATAGTTTTAGTAACTACCTCTTGTACAATGTTACACACCTCTGTCCATAATTCTTCAGGTACTCTGTCTACCAGATCTAATCCCTTAAATCTATTTGTCACCTCCACTATATATTCATAAGGCATATCATTGAGGTCATACCTGAATGGTTCAATGGTTTTCCTTATTTTCTTTAATTTAAGCCTATATTTTGCTATAAGAAGCTCATGATTTGAGCCACAGTCAGCTCCAGATCTTGTTTTTACTGACTGTATGGAGCTTCTCCATCTTTGGCTGCAAAGAATATAATCAATCTGATTTTGGTGTTGATCATCTTTTGATTTTCATGTGTAGAATCACCTCTTGCGTTTCGGAAAAGTATATTTGTTATGACCAACATATTATCTTGGTCTGTTAGCTGTTGCCCTGCTTCATTTTGTACTCCAAGTCCAAAATTGCCTTTAGCATTCCAATCCCCTATGATGAAAAGGTCATCTTTTTTTGGTGTAAGTTTTAAAAGGTGTTGTAGGCCTTTTAGAACCGGCCAACTTCAGCCTTTTTGGCATCAGAGGTTGGGGCATAGACTTTAATAACTGTGATGTTGAATGGTTTGCCTTGGATTTGAACTGAGATCATTCTGTCATTTTTGAGACTGTACCCCAGTACTGCTTTTCTCTTGGTTCAAAATTGGAAAAGGAGTATGACAAGGCTGTCTTATGTCATTCTGTTTATTTAACTTATATGCAGAGTACATCATGCAAAATGCCATCTGGAATTAAGATTGCTGGGAGAAATATAAACAACCTCAGATATGCAGACAATACTATTCTAATGACAGAAAGTGAAGAGGAACTAAAGAGCTTCTTGTTGAGAATGAAAGAGGAGAGTACAAAAGCTGGCCTGAAACTCAACACTAAAAAACCTAAGATCATGATAATCGGTTCCATCACTTCCTGGCAAATAGAAGGGAAAGAAATGGAAGCAGTGGCAGATTTTACTTTCTTGGACTCCAAGATCACTGCGAATGGTAACTGCAGCCATGAAATTAAAAAATGCTTGCTCCTATTGAGGAAAGCTATGACAAACCTAAACACCATATTAAAAAACAGAGACATTCCCTTGCTGACAAAGGTCCGTATAGACAAAGCTATGGTTTTCCCACTGGTAATGTATGGCTGTGAGAGATGGACCATAAGGAAGGCTGAGCATCAAAGAATTTATGCCTTTGAATTGTGATGGTGGAGAATACTATTGAGGGTATCTTGGACTGAAAAGAGATGAAACCAATCAATCCTACAGGAAATCAACCCTGCTTCCTCATTGAAGGGACAGATATTGAAGCCGAAGCTCAAATATTTTGGCCACATAATGTGAAGAGAGGACTCATTAGAAAAGACCATGATGCTGGGAAACATTGAAGACAAAAGAAGGAGGGGATGACAGAGGATGAGATGGTTAGATAGTATAGTCAGTGCGATGGGCGTGGGTTTGGGTGGACTCCAGGAGGCAATGCAGTACAAGGAAGCCTGGCATGCTGCAGTCCATGCGGTTGCAAAGAGTTGGACACAACTGCGCAACTGAACAACACTGTATTCTCACTCTTTTATTGACTATGATGGCTACTCTAAGAGATGCTTGTCCACGGTAGTAAATACAGTAGTCACCTGAATTAGACTTTCTTTTCAGCTCCAGAAATTCCTTTCGGCTTTGGCCCATCCACTTCACTCTTTCTGGGGCTATTTGTATTTGGCTTCTGCTCTTCCCCAGTAGCATATTAGATACTTTCTGACCTGAGGGGATCATTTTCCATCATCGTACCTTTTAGCCTTTTGTTACTGTCCTTGGAGTTTTCTTGGCAAAGATAGTGAGTGGGTTGCCATTTCCTTCTCCAATGAAGTCTTGAAGGCCATTTTTCACAGATGTCTAGGAATGCCAGCATCTAGCATCATCCTTGTTTACCTCAATGACAACCATGAGCCAGTATGGATTTCTGTAAATTAAGTCTTATCATATTTTTATGGGAGGAAAACACACTTCGTCTGCTCCTCTGATGAGATCTGTCAAGTATGGTTGAACTTCTGGCATAGCTCTCATCTTACTCAGAGCACACAAGCCCCACAATCATATCAAGGTGATGCATCACTAGGGTCTTTCTTTTGTACTATATAAATCTGTGCAATTACATAAATACAATTTCCCACAATATACTAATTGCTCTCTAAAAATCCTGATTTTATTGCTCTATTTTGTCATATTTACATGTTTAATGGGGATGGAGTCTCCAGCCTCTTCTTCCACAAATCCAGTGCATTCTCCCCAAGCCCCAGGGAAGAGATAACATGCTGTCACCAGCTGCTTTGCTACACAGAAAACCTGTCACCTGTGTACCAAAAAGGTAGCAAGTGGCAACTCCCTGCCTTCAGGTACATTACTTGGTGAGAACGCTTATGCTAAAAGCCCTTTTTCTCAAAGATACATAGAAAATGGAGGCTGCATCCTTTTTTAAAAAACAAGAAAAAATCCTGAAAGAAGAAAACAATTTTCCTGAGTGAATCATCTGAGATTTCTGCATTCTGTTGTCTACACCCATTACTTGGATAGACAGTCAGCTAAATTTCCTTCAATCCCTTCAGGAATTGGCTCTCTTGAAATAAAATTTCTCCACAACTTCTCAAAAAGCTTATGTGGTTTCATATTTAATCCTCAAAACCCTATGGAATAGTCTAAGCAGTAGTTTTTCATAGCTGATGAGAAACATAAATCCGCTCTCTATTTTGAATCAACAAGTGCATCCAGTTTACTACGTTGACATTTTTTGAAACAAAGTAAAGTCTCTATATTATTAGTTCTTCTTTGAAGCTGATAGAAGTTGTGCAGTATGGATTTCTTCACCATACACTATACACAACAGAACAAGACAATAATCAATTACCCTAATTTCTTCCTGATTCTTGAACCTTGTTCTTGATTTATTTCCCCTTGTCTGCCGAAAGACAAATTACAATACCCTCTGTTGTCAAATGCACATTTTACATATATCTGGAATTAATAATTTGTCAAAGATTGTGCACTAACTAGTGTATTCTCTTAATTCACTTTGGCCTTATGCCTGATGAAAAATAATAAGAATTTACTTGTAATTTTCAAAATTACACTTTGGATAGGTGATACTGTTTGATGTAAGGGAACAAATAACAACTGCTTTCTGTAAACAAGGGTATTTTTCTCAATATATACTGCTCGATATATACTATCATTATTTGAAATTTAGAACTTCTTCAGACAATTACAACTATGAGGGGAGAGTTCAAGGTGATACTTTAAAATGACTATGATATAGTAAAGTACAATTTGTATTGGTCAAGATGTCAACAACTTTGAATTGCTGAGGTTAGTTAAACAGAGATTGCAGACCTCAGAACTTGGCAAAAGTAAGCCTTTTAGTCTGAAATAATCCAACTGAGAAATAATCTAGAGGTGATTGCTGACAGCAGCTAAGACATTGGGGAGCTGTGCAAGTGGCAGAATTTAGCACCAAAAAGGTTCAGAAAAAATCCTGATTAAAGGGACTTCCAAAATGAAAACTGAAAGCTGAAATATTCTTAAAGCAGAAGCAACAGAAAGAGCTGAAAGCAATGAAAATGTGAAATTTGCTCTGGTACAATTTTGGGAAATTCACAGAGACTTCATACCTAAGGAGGACTAACTTAAATAATAAAAATAAATAAATATCAGTATAATTGACTTGGTTCTTACAAATCTTAAAAGAAAATGAAGTGGTCTACTGTATAGTGAGGAAGTGTTGCAAGCACCCTTTTTAATTTTGTCATTAATTCAGTAAGCACTATTCCTGCAATTCTAAAGTGTTCATTACCAAGCATTTTTTTAAAAAAATAGGTTTTAACATTTGCATTTCCTTATTATACTTAAAAGTGTTGAGCAATTTTGTGTCCTGTGTATCAGACAGTGCCATTCCTTTGCTTTGAATACTTGTAAGAATCTTGATTTAAGTATAATATAGTGTTAGTAAGAAAAAATTAATTGGACTTTATTATTAAAATTCTACTATCCCCAAATTATTTCCAACTATAATGAAAGTGATTTGAGAGTTTACAGAGGATTAAATTATTCAGATGAGAAAATTTACAGTTGCATTATTTGAGTATAGCCCTATTTATATTTTCTGCTAAAGGCTATTTAATATAGTAGGATTGTTATTATTAATATTAATGCAATTTCATAGTATTAAAATTAGTATAAAATCAAGCAGTTCTCTTTTACTATATATTAATTCAAGTGAAAGAAATGTAGCTCACTTCAAATCATAAATGCCAATCTTTTAGAATTCTCAATCATATTTGCATTGTGGCTGAAACTTCAGTATTATTTGTCGTCAAGAAGTAACTAGTCACAAAAAGTTGGGCTTATATTTAGATTATTATCTCTAAAATACACACAGAGAAAAACAAATGGCTGTGCATAAACAGTCAGAAATAATAATGAAGAAAGATTTTGTTCTCTCTGCTTTCTATAGATAAAAGTATATTACTGGTTATTGATCTAATAAATATTTTTGTCTATATCCATTTTTTCCTGCAACTGCCTATGGAATAGACGTTCAAAGCACTGAGCCTGAGATTCACCAATTTTATTAAGTATGCAGGATAATATCATATTTTAACATTTCACTCATATCCACAATGTATTTGAAATTAATGCCCTGCTATGATTAGCTGTATAAACAATTGTTGATTGATTTTTTAAAAATTCATTTGACTTATTCCTGTTATAAGATTTTAGCAAATAAAATATTGGCTTATGTTCCCACTGTTCCAAAATATATTTATCAGCTTTCTTTAATATCTGGGTGATACCTTAGTTCCTCTTTCAATGTTATATAACACAAAAATTACCTCTTGTATAAATTAGTAATACATTCATAATTCTTGCAATCTTCCTCATTACATGGAACATCTAGTTCCATGAAATGTCCTTTGACATTTTAAAGGTGGGATTCTAACATTAGGTATTAAATCTACATTTAAATACTGAGCTAAGCTAGAGATTTTTAAATAATTCTACTTGACTTCTAGAGCCAAGCATTTAAAGCACTTTCAGAATCTCGGAAAATTTGAAAACTCAATTTCCAGTAACATTTCTTACTCCAGATCAGTTATTGAAATAAAGAAGAACTTAGGGATGTAGAGATCCTTTGAAATATGAAATATGTTTGTTCCATTTATTATTACAAGGAATTAATACTTTGGACATATCAGAAACAAAACAAAAAAATATATACAACAATATATGTTGTATATTGCAACAAAGATATTAGCATTGTCATTTTGCCATTGTTCAAAGAGGTGACTGATTCAAGAAGTAGGAAGACGATAATGGCTTACAAGATGTAAAGTAGAAAAACTGCAGATAAATTTCAAACTTTGATTAAAAAAGGATGCCCGGCAGACTAAGAGATTAGTAACTCAGGAAGAATCTTGGAAAGAAGAGACAGAATAGATATGGCCTTAGCTGCATTCGTTCTTCTGAAGTTATTTTGAATTTAAAAAGAAAAGAGAAGAACAAATATAGCAGTAGATGATGGATGGAAAACAACATTTACTTGTTTGTCAGAGAATAATGTCATTTTTTGAAAGACAGTATTAATTGGGAATGAAGCAGAGAGAAGGAATCAGAATAAAGCCATTAAGGGATGGACAAATTGGTTAAGAAGAGTGGGGTGAATGAGAAAATTAAGGTTAAACTTCATGAGATTCTGAAAATGTTAAAAGGTTAGAAATTTAAAATATGAAAGCCAGTAGATGATTGATTAGATAGGTGTAAACAAAGATGGTTTGAAAGGATAAAAGGCATGTGGAATTATGGGAATTCACCACTGCAGGAACTATTTTCCTAAACACAAACAAAAAAATGAATAAAAACCACCACAATCAATTATTGACTGAAACTGACTGAAGCAGACCTTGTCCTTGACCATTTCACTTAAACTCTTCAGAAGCTTCTTTCTGTCCATAGAAGAGTCTGTAAATAACAGCATTTCTTGCTGTATGGATCAATCAATTCAGACTGTTCAGCAGCTAATATGCTGAAGTTGCCTGGTAAAGGTTGGATGCAAGTGATGATTCCCCAGCACACTGCCAGCTACCTTCTGCTAGGCGCTGTGATGGTATGCGGGATTAATTTTGGGACACAGGAAGAAGACCTGCAGAATAGGCAATGGTCTGATAAAAGGCAAGTCAGCCCACAAGTGGGAGAAAAACATGGGTAGCCTTTCAGACAGGAACCTCCCGAGTTTTCCAGAGAAGAGGAGAGTAAAGAAATATTTTAAATTCTTCATGATTATATTTAAAGTAACTTTACAATAAAAATGGTGATGACCCTGACATGTTTCTTGTCTGGACTACATTGTAGGGCTAACAGCTCCATGATCCTGGCATGAGTTATTCCTTATCAACAGTAGGAACAAGAGCTGCCCTGTTGTGGCAGTTCGCAATCCTAGATCCAGGTATCTCTAGATTGCACTACTTCAACAAAATCTAGAAGAATGCAGTCAAACTACATTTATAGTATATTAATGTAACTTTAACAGAATATAATACTTTCTGTGGGTGGTTTTAGTTGTCCTTGGTGGCTTGCTGTTACAGTTAAAACAATTAAAACAAATGCTCTGCAACAAATTTTCCAAGGTTCAAATGATCTTCCAAAGCTTTCTGTTTCTTAAGAAATCTATCACACTTAACATGAAACTTTTGTATGCTATAAATGCCCTTAATATTAAAATTAGTGTTCTGGAATTTATGAACTTAGGCATGGCATAATTTATGTAAATTAAATATGTAAATAATATATATCCATCAAACGTCACATTCAGGGTAGGTAATCCATGAAAAGCACAGAAAAGAATAGTTAACAGCAATTAAAATATATTGAGATGTAAAATTAGAAAACATAAAGGATATATACTGTAGCTAAATATGATTAATAGCAACTTCTTCCCATGATTTTACATGCCTTTCTATCCTTTCAAATCATCTTTGTTTACCATATCTATACAATTGTATACTGGCCTTCATTTTTTTAAATTTCTAACCTCTTAACTTTTTCAGAATCTCATGAAGTTTAACCCTGATTTTTTTATTCCTCCCCCTCTTTACCCATTTGTCTATCCTTTATATACTTAATGATTTTATTCTGATTCCTTCTCTTTACATAACAAAACCACCTCAATGTGCTTATTTTGTTTTGATTACATACATTTTAATCCAATCAACTCATTAATTTGGGAAACTATTTCTTTTTTTACAGTGCACATCTCTTACATAATCAAGTCATTCACTGCAGTCAAATGACTTTAATACCTCTCCAGATACACCAACTTCTATATAATAAAATAGGAAATACTTATTTTATAAAGTACACAACCATTACACTTTCTTTCAAGAAACCTATTTCTTCAAATACTATTAACCATATTGATAGATATAATCTCTATATTTTTATTGAAATTTACAGCAGAATTGCCACATACAATTAAACATCTAATTTTAAACAATTCCATATGTTGCCATACCTTGGACTGAGAAAATGCATCCTTATAATTAAAATGTCAGTGATCAAGGAATGAGATGAAATAGATTACAAGAAACAAAGGAAGTTGGTTCTTCATTTTCCAAACTTCTAATGATATTATTAAATATGAATTTGAAGTAAGAGCCAGGACAAAACTGATTTGTTATAATTGCATCAAAGTTTAATTCTAATTCAGTGTAAATATTTGAGTTTTTTTTAAAAAACATCAGAAACATATTTAAAATATGGCATGCATATTTATTATACATCATCCTTTTGTTTATACAATATAGATTAATCTAGTTAATAATTTTGTATAAATGAAGCAATAATTGTTTAACATATCCTTTGCGGCAGGTATTTTCTCTTTTTTTTTCCTATTTCTTTTTAAAAGAAAAGTTGCTGAGAAGGTGGGCAGCCAACTCCTGAAAATGAATGAATAAATAGGAAATAAAATAGTGCATAATACAACTGGACAGAAAAATATTGGGGAAAGTTATCTTTTTAATTGCTGTTATCTTGCCAAACATTGATAATTAAAAATATTGCCGAAATTTAAATTCAGTTTTAGTCGTGTCCAAATAGGTTGTAATTGTGTTTGTTTTATTTTTCTTTTTAACTTGCTTCCAAGCTTTCTGTAATACTTACACTTTGTCATCTAAATCAACATTAGCTAATATTAAGGCCAATAAATTCTTGAAGCTGCTTTTATGATTTTGAATATTAATTAGCCTAGTAAATAACTTCTTATATTGTCACTTTCAGAAAGGTATATGAATCAAATTGCAACTGAGGCACATCTGTGCTTTGAGACCTGAAAAATAATCAAGATGTTTGCAAGCAGATTAATAACATGAGATCCTTTTTTAAATGAAGATTTTGAATAAATTTGCTTTTCCTAATATTCTTTACTACTGCTTTAATAATGAGATTGAACAAAATAGGTGAGGCTGAGCAAAGACTTGTTAGGTACCCATATTTTTTAGAAAACATTGTTAACTTAAATTCTGTTAATGCTAATTTAATTTAATTGATTGACTACAGAATCTTAATTTAGTTTTAGTTGAATTAGAATTAATTATGGAAAAGAAGTTCCACTAAATCCTAAAATAAAGAAAATATTTTTTGTGAAATTTACTTTTGTCAAATGTTTAAAACTTCTAGTATATATAAAACATATTAGCAATATTATTAGTATTTTAAAATATTATTAGAATATATTATATCTGATAACCTCTTAATAGAATCTGATATTTTATTTTAGAAACAAACCAAGATTAATGTAGAAAGATTAAATTATTTAAAATATGTTTATTTTTTTAAATCAATAATGCAGAATATTTATATATGCATTGATTTAAGACTGTAATAGCCATGCATGGCTACATCTGTTGAAAAACTTTATTTGGTTATCAATCTTGTTTCAAAATATAATACTATTATTGGCATAAGCATAATATGCTTCTTAAACAATTTTATAGTATTCTGTCTACAACCATCAATATCAAGCATCTTCCTTTAAAAGCATTTATTATAAAGCTATTGATTTCATTTTTTGTAATGGTTTAAGATAATTTTTTGTTCCTTAATTAATTTTGTAACCATAGAATAAATATCTCCTAAAATGTAGGATGTATAAATTAAGGAGTGTTGTCCCAGTGCATTTTGCGTGGTGAAAAGTATGTGGGCTTTGTTCATTATACTGGTAACTGAATTCCTATTTTTTTCCCAGCAAAAATGACCTCCACACACAGCATGGTTTTTTGTCCTGTCCTGTTTTCTTGTACCAATACATGCTGGGTTACAGCTGTCATTTTTGCTGTTTCCAACTGGTGGTGCTGACACCAGGCATGTTTTTGCACATTAATGTCTTGTGTCAAATTCTTTGGCAGCTGCCTAAATCAAAAGTGATTCTCCTTTATGTACAATTCTCACAATTTTTCTGCAGCAAGTTTTACTGAAATAGATGGGATGGTATTATAGGAATTCCAGTAACTGAACTTTTCTCCATTTAGTAATAAATAATCCCCGTATATGTTATAATGGAAAGAATTTGATTCTTTTTCTAAAGGACTGAGGTGAGAACAACTCCCACCCTTTTACCTTATTTATTTATTTATTTGTTTGTTTATTAAATTCGTATGCCGCAGAAATATGGAGACTCTAGGCAGCTAACAACACTAAAAACCATACATTAAAACCCTTAAAATAAAAATAAAATAAACCCATTAAAACAAAATAAAAAACCCGGCAGACTAGCGAGGTGGACTAAAAAGATTTCATATATAAAAAAAGTAGGGTTAGGATGGCTAAGAATCTATCAGCCGCCTCCATGCTGATAATGAGCCCCCCCTGGAGCCCCAGGGCATCTCGCAGAGCCAGGTCTTAAATCCCTTCCAGAAGGTCATCAGGGAGGGGGCAGCCCTCAGCTTGAGGGGCAAGATATTCCATAGGGCAGGAACCACAGCAGAGAAGGCTCTTCTCCTAGACCCCACCAGCCGAAATTCCTTGGCTGATGGGAACCGGAGAAGGACTCCTCTGCTGCTTCTGGTGGGTTGGGGAACTCCCCATCGGGGTGACACGGTTCCTCAGACAGCCTGGTCCCATGCCATGAAGGGCTTTGAAGGTCAATGTT